>OX328130.1:26737188-26974688 GCA_946811695.1 Gonocerus acuteangulatus
TGGGACCGGTAAAATTTAAAGAAATAATGATCTAAATGTTTTGGAGGGCCCGGGGGCCGTGAGCGTTAAGGCCCCCGGGCCTCCTAAACATTTATATCCCCACTAGGGGTGGTGGCTTTTCTTTAGAAAAAAGAAAAGGCATCAGCCCAACCGTGGCTATAAAAGGGTGGTAACCTTTAGATAACCCGTCCTAAAATTTGTAGTTAATAATAAATGGACGTTAAAAGTTTAAATAAATAAATGTTTTGCTTTAGTAAACTTTTCGATTAAATACTTTGTTTCAGAAAAGGAAAATATCGACATTTTCCCTAAATTATGGTTCTAGCTCAATTCAGAAATTGTGGCAAATATCAAATCATTGATATTGAATGTCTATTAGAATAAATAAAGCCGTTTCCAGACTCCCGCCAATTTCTTTTCAGCAACACACTTTTGTAGCTAATTTCACTGTATCAAAGCATAAATCCCATTCATAAAACGTTCTAGTAAGTTTATATCTATGGTAGCTCACAATTTAATTAACTCCCAAAATAAGTAATAAATGCCAAAAAATAAAAGATAAAATCTCTGAACTATATAGAAGAAGATCAGATAGATGGGAAGGTAGTTTAGGGGTGAGGTCAGCAGAGGTTATGTCGATACGAAGGAAGGTCATCGAGTCGACGAACTCTTGCCCAATGGAAACAGAGAAAACTAATTAGTTAATCATAGGAATAGTAAATACTAGAAAAACATTATCTATACATATAATAAAAGTCCGTTACGCAGGAGCTGCATAACTAAGCACTTTCCTTCGAATTTGGCTTGTGTAGACTGGTTTCCAGAACGATTTGCTTAAAATATCCTACATAAATAAAATAAAAACATGAATAGTTCTCTTTTAATTTTGTAATGAGTAACTGTTCAATTATTAATTTGCTTCCAGAGTAATGTTTACACATGGTACCTACTACAATACTTAATAAATACTAAAAACATCATATTTTCGTCTTTTGATCTGAGGCAGGAACAGGATACAGTCCCTCTAGTGGGAGATAGCGCTCCTTGCGGAGGCTTTGCGAACCTACGTCAGGCGGGCTATTTTATTGAAATATATTACGAAGTAAACCCCCCTTTCCGATTGACCGATTTAGCTCATTTTTACAACACTTTTTTCCCATGAGTTACCCATGACGTATACCGCGTTTCGTTACAATACAGCAGAAATTACGACCGGTATGAGTATATTAGTAATTTGGGTCCGGAGTAACCCCCCCCCCTCCTAATTAACCGATTTAGTTTATTTTTACAACACACTTGTACCTGTAGATTACCAATACAAATACCGAGTTTCGTCGAAATATAAGAAAAATCACGCCTGGTAGTGGCGAATTGGTATTGTGAGTCCGAAGTAAACCCCCCCTTCTAATGAACCGATTTAGTTTATTTTTACATATCACTTTTCTCTTTAGATTGCCACTACGAATACCAAGTTTTGTTGAAATATAACCAATATTAAGGCTGGCATGGTCAAATTAGTGTTTTGGGTTCGGGGTAAACCCCCCCTTCCGGTGGACCGATTTTGGTGGTTAACGAACTCGTTCATCCGTTTGCTAATTCAACGCTATATACCACGTTTCGTGAAGAAAAAACAAAAACTTTGGCCGCTATCGTGTTAACAGGCACATATATATTTATATATATATATATATATATATATATATATATATATATATGAGAGAGAGAGAGAGAGAGAGAGAGAGAGAGAGAGAGAGAGAGAGAGAAAGACATTTTAACGGGGGTCATTTTCGGTAGGATCGATAAAGATTTGAAGAAATTTTTCAAAAATTCCGTCATGAGTGCAATCACAATAGCTACTTTCCTTCGGAGGAAAGTGCTAAAATGCTACCGGATAGCTGTCTGTACATAGAAAATATTTGGGAAAAAATACTATTTGGGGCCTTTATCAACGCAATAGTACCTAAAACAACGATTTTTAGAATTTTAGTCTGCATGTCAGACACTCTATACACACTAGGGTTTAACAATCCCTAAGACGTCAGCTTAGTGGCTCTGTCTCGTCTAAAAATCCTAGCAGCCTGTATGCTTGACCCCCCATGGCTATACGCCTAATATTGTTTATTGAGAAGTATTACTGTAAAGTAGATTTTTTTAAAATACCCATACGACGCTGTTTATAATCCAAAATAAACCAAAAGACATATCCATAATGTCACTATTTACGCGGAAAAGTTGCAGGCACAGATCGTTTTTTAGCACTTTCCTCCGAAGGAAAGTAGCTATTGAGGTTGCACTCATGGCGGAATTTTTTGAAAAATTTCTTCGAATCTTTATCGATCCTACCTAGTAGACACCGTAAATGACCCCAGTTAAAATTTATATATATATATATATATATATATATATATATATATATATATATATATATGTGTAGTATTCCCCAATCAAACGATTGAACGAGTTCGTTAACCAACAAAATCGGTCCATCTGGAGAGGGAGTTTACTCCGGAGCCAAAGTAGTTGTTTGCCAATACCAGCCATAATTTGTGTTGTATTTCAACGAAACTCGGTATTCGTTCTGGCCAACTAAAGAGAAAAATGTGTTGTACAAATAAACTAAATCGGTTCATTAGGAGGGGGGGGGGGTTACTCCGGACCCAAATTTCTAATTTGCTCATACCGGTCGTAATTTCTGCTGTATTGTAACGAAACGCGGTATACGTCCTGGGTATCTAATAAGGAAGAAGTGTTGTAAAAATGAACTAAATCGGTCTATCGGAAGGGGGGGGGATTTACTTTGTACGATGTTTAAACAACATAACACCTGTAATTGAAACAGGTGTTATTTATGTTTTTATTTTATTTATCTATTTAGGTTATTTTAAGCAAATTATTCAGGAATGCACTCGACACTACCCAATTCTGAGGAAAGTGCTTAGTTATGCAGCTCCTGCGTGACGGCCTTTTTTTATAATTTATTCTTATTTATTTATATATTTTATGGTGCTTTATAAAGAAAAGCTTCCAGCAGTTCGGCCACGTCTTGACATTTTCATTTATTTGATAATCCCCTGAAGAGGCACCGAAAAGGTTTCAAACATGTGGTCGTATTATACCAAATCGTACATTTGACTAAAGCTAAACGTTATTGTTAACTAAAAATATATTATAAAAGTGCCAATACCTGTCAATGAATTCAAACACCAGATGACAAGAAAACGACAAAAAAAAAAAAATGGATAGCGTTCTGATTGAGGATCTAGTCGGAATCATAAGCTATATAAACCAATGGCACGAGCAGAGAAGTCTGAATTGTCACATCTACTGGAACTAACATGAAAATCTTCAGGAGGATTAACTATCTCAGATTGCAGACGTCTGCCACTAGAGGCCAGCACCATCAAGTTATTCTTGATAAGATTAGGTGATGTGAGATACTAGCTCCATTGAGACAAGGTATTGAATGTCGAGTATTGACTAGGATTTCGGTGTCTGGATTATTAGTTTAAAGGTAGATGCCGCAAGGTTTTTAAATCATTAATCATTCTACTATACACCTCAAAATGAGATAAAATGAATGGATGAGGATAGATTACACATTGAAAAACCTGATGCAGCCATCAAATAGCCACATTACACTAGGCCCCTTAGAGAATAAGAAAAATAAATGTGAATCGTGTCGCAGATCAGTGGAAATGGACCTGGGAAGGCAAAATATGTATCGTGTCGCAGATCAGTGGAAAGGGACCTGGGCCGGGAAGGCAAAATATGACTAAAAGCAAGAAGTTGCAACTCAATGAGCGGACTGCAATATGTATCGTGTCGCAGATCAGTGGAAATGGACCTGGGCCGGGAAGGCAAAATATGACTAAAAGCAAGAAGTTGGCAACTCAATGAGCGGACTGCAATATGTATCGTGTCGCAGATCAGTGGAAATGGACCTGGGCCGGGAAGGCAAAATATGACTAAAAGCAAGAAGTTGGCAACTCAATAAGCGGACTGCAATATGTATCGTGTCGCAGATCAGTGGAAATGGACCTGGGCCGGGAAGGCAAAATATGACTAAAAGCAAGAAGTTGGCAACTCAATAAGCGGACTGCAATATGTATCGTGTCGCAGATCAGTGGAAATGGACCTGGGCCGGGAAGGCAAAATATGACTAAAAGCAAGAAGTTGGCAACTCAATGAGCGGACTGCAATATGTATCGTGTCGCAGATCAGTGGAAATGGACCTGGGCCGGGAAGGCAAAATATGACTAAAAGCAAGAAGTTGGCAACTCAATGAGCGGACTGCAATATGTATCGTGTCGCAGATCAGTGGAAATGGACCTGGGCCGGGAAGGCAAAATATGACTAAAAGCAAGAAGTTGGCAACTCAATGAGCGGACTGCAATATGTATCGTGTCGCAGATCAGTGGAAATGGACCTGGGCCGGGAAGGCAAAATATGACTAAAAGCAAGAAGTTGGCAACTCAATGAGCGGACTGCAATGTGTATCGTGTCGCAGATCAGTGGAAATGGACCTGGGCCGGGAAGGCAAAATATGACTAAAAGCAAGAAGTTGGCAACTCAATGAGCGGACTGCAATGCACTTTTAGATTCACTTTGCTCCAGTGTTCCGGCTAAAATCGTTAAGAATAATGAAAAATAAATAAATCTGTTATTTCATTCTGAATAATGAACAATTTTTTATTCATTATTCAGTCAATTAAATAAATAAGGTAACTTTTAATTTTTATTCATTATTGAATAATATCGATTTATTGAATGAAAGTTATTTATCCGAATAAAACAATTTTTTGATTGAAATTGATTTTTTGACTGCATTTTTTGATTAAATATAAGTGATTTATTTTAACAATCTTTTCTAATAAAAATGCTTAAGCTAATTAAACTTTTTCTTACTTTTAATGAAAATTATATATTTAAGTCATATTGTTTACTGAACTTAAAGAATATAAGTTTGTTGTTCCATGAACCACATTATTAGAAATGTATAAAAATAATGAATGAAGAATGAAAAATAACTAATTGTTCATTAAATTAAAAAAAATCAGTCAATTAATAACTGAATAAATGAATAAATTCTTATTCAATAAAAATAAATTAATGGGTGAATAACTTAATCAATGAATAAATTCTTATTCAATAAAAATGTATTTCATAATGAGCCAACCCTGTTATTCATTACATAAAAAATAAATTAATGGGTGAATAACTTAATCAATGAATAAATCCTTATTGAATAAAATGTATTTGAATGATTATTGAATAAAAAATGTATTGAATAATGTCCTACTCTGCTATGCTCCACGAGCAGGAGTTATATATATATATATATATATATATATATATATATATATATATATCTGTTTGCTCTCCCTGGGCTCAAAAATGGTCCGATTTTGATGAAATTTGGTACAACAATTTTTCGACTAATTTGAAACGTCATGTTCGTTAACCAGCAGAATACGCCCACCATAACATGATTTTTGGAGCGAAATTAAAAAAAAAAATCATTACGCTTACTTCATATATCATGCGTTCAAAACATCGAGACCTGTAACTCAACAGTTCTTAATTTTAAACTTTTAAAATTATCTTACTGTAAATGCAATTCGACAAAAAAGCAATGTTAATCGCAAAATACTGCACACTGGAATAGAAAAAGAATAAAATGAAATAGTAAATTCCTCCTGGACTATTTGCTCCATCAAGTAAATTGCATTTGCATCTTTATAGATGTTCGATCTACTCCGGCGCATCAAAGGACTCTTCAAATAAGAGAACCCAGCTTACTACCACGGTAAATACTATGACAAGGTCGAGTAGTGTTTGTTTCTGTTCCAAGCACTTTAGCATAAATATGCTTTAGCGATGACTAAACTGTAAAAAAAAAAAAAAAAAAAAAAAAAAATCGTTACAAAAAAGTTTCCGCTGGCGTTCGCGCATGCGCGGTGGCCAAGTACGAAAATGAAGACTGTATGTTACATAGGTTTGTCCGGTGGACCTAAATCAAATTTTTGTTCCTGAATTTGAGCAGAAGGCTCTAAACGAAATCAATTTTATATATGTAAGTGTATATACCTATAAATATATATATATATATATATATATATATATATATATATATATATATAATGTGTGTGTGTGTATAAATGAATATTTTTCAATTATTTATATCTAACGTATTATATGTTAAAGTATCCCAAAAAAATTCTTCGAAAAAACCGTGGGCGCTGTGCCTGACGAACGGAAATCCTCCTTTTTCACGGGCGATATGCTGCAAGCGGCAATTGTTTCATCTAGAAAGAAAAACTCGAATTATTTCTATCTGCAGAAGGTCAAATTAAAAAAAAACAAACTCTCACTTTCTTCGCTACTCCTTTATTATGCTCTATATGTTTCTCGTCTTTATGAAGCCTCGTAATATAATATATTTACTGGGTCTCCAAATATATATATATATATACTTAAGAAATAAAAAGAGACCAATCGAAGCTCGCTCAAACAAGTATTCTGAAATCAGCATCGCCTTCACTCGGCATCGGGACTTCACTCACAAAATCATATTTTATGATCCTTTAAAAACTTTTTCTTCGCATAAACACTACTGGATTTTATTTTTGATTAGTTAAAAAAGACTTTTACCTCATAAAAAAATTGATAAAAAAAAAAGTAACAAGGTAGTAATACCCCTTAAGTGAAGCTTACCAAAATATATGAAACCGCATCTAAATCGAATAAGCCGTTTCTGAGATTATCGTGCATAAACGTATATAGAAACATTTTATCAAAATATATGAAACCGCATCTAAATCGAATAAGCCGTTTCTGAGATTATCGTGCATAAACGTATACAGAAACATTTTATCAAAATATATGAAACCGCATCTAAATCGAATAAGCCGTTTCTGAGATTATCGTGCATAAACGTATATAGAAACATTTTATCAAAATATATGAAACCGCATCTAAATCGAATAAGCCGTTTCTCAGATTATCGTGCATAAACGTATATAGAAACATTTTATCAAAATATATGAAACCGCATCTAAATCGAATAAGCCGTTTCTGAGATTATCGTGCATAAACGTATATAGAAACATTTTATCAAAATATATGAAACCGCATCTAAATCGAATAAGCCGTTTCTGAGATTATCGTGCATAAACGTATATAGAAACATTTTATCAAAATATATGAAACCGCATCTAAATCGAATAAGCCGTTTCTGAGATTATCGTGCATAAACGTATATAGAAACATTTTATCAAAATATATGAAACCGCATCTAAATCGAATAAGCCGTTTCTGAGATTATCGTGCATAAACGTATATAGAAACATTTTATCAAAATATATGAAACCGCATCTAAATCGAATAAGCCGTTTCTCAGATTATCGTGCATAAACGTATATAGAAACATTTTATCAAAATATATGACACCGCATCTAAATCGAATAAACCGTTTCTCAGATTATCGTGCATAAACGTATATAGAAACATTTTATCAAAATATATGAAACCGCATCTAAATCGAATAAGCCGTTTCTGAGATTATCGTGCATAAACGTATATAGAAACATTTTATCAAAATATATAAAACCGCATCTAAATCGAATAAGCCGTTTCTGAGATTATCGTGCATAAACGTATATAGAAACATTTTATCAAAATATATGAAACCGCATCTAAATCGAATAAGCCGTTTCTCAGATTATCGTGCATAAACGTATATAGAAACATTTTATCAAAATATATGAAACCGCATCTAAATCGAATAAGCCGTTTCTCAGATTATCGTGCATAAACGTATATAGAAACATTTTATCAAAATATATGAAACCGCATCTAAATCGAATAAGCCGTTTCTCAGATTATCGTGCATAAACGTATATAGAAACATTTTATCAAAATATATGAAACCGCATCTAAATCGAATAAGCCGTTTCTGAGATTATCGTGCATAAACGTATATAGAAACATTTTATCAAAATATATAAAACCGCATCTAAATCGAATAAGCCGTTTCTGAGATTATCGTGCATAAACGTATATAGAAACATTTTATCAAAATATATGAAACCGCATCTAAATCGAATAAGCCGTTTCTCAGATTATCGTGCATAAACGTATATAGAAACATTTTATCAAAATATATGAAACCGCATCTAAATCGAATAAGCCGTTTCTCAGATTATCGTGCATAAACGTATATAGAAACATTTTATCAAAATTGTTTTGCGTTGATAACGCTCCCTAAACATATTTTTTCTCATATATCTTCGATGTACAGACAGCGGTCCGTTACATAAAAGTAATATATTTTACAGAGCATATATGTACATATAAGTCCAGAGCTGGGCCATCTAGCAGTGATGTTCTAGCATAAAATCTAGGATTCCATAGGAAATTGCTAATAAACCGCTAGCCCTCCTGCTTACAGACACTTTGCTGCATTGAGGTTTATTGCGGAGAAAACAGTCAGAGGATATTGTATAAAGACGTCGCGTGTCCAGACAGAATGTGTCACCGGTATTTAGCAGATTCCAAAGTGCCTAATCATACTTCGTGTGATTTTGTGAAGCGTTCTCCCCACCCCCGAAATATTGACAGAAAGTGCTGCTTTATTCAGCTAGTATATATATGTGTGTATATATATATATATATATATATATATATACTACCTGAATACCCGTGCTTCGTCACGGCAGATAAGTAGTTATTGTGTGTTATATTGCGTTAAATAACGTATCCCCAAAATTAACGCGACTACATAATTTTGTGCAGTTTATTATAGCGCGGTTCCCGTCATACTAAAAGTTATTCATCAATTGATAAGTAATCGGGGCGCTCCGGACCAGTGTCAAAAAACAGATAACGTTGAGGTAACCCGTTATCTATAGGTGAACAGTAACAGGATTTAACCAGTACAAGTTAAAATTCGTTATCAATAATAAACGCACGTTAAAATTTAAAAAGTTATGTTTCCAAGATGTCATTTGAAAAAACCCATTATATTTGCGAGCATTACCAAGAAGTGCTCTGACTGGTGGGTGGGGAGACTGTGCAAGGTATAGCGTAAACTCTATGAGGGAGAAAATCACAGTTTATTTCTAGTAATTCAAGGTCTACCATCACAGTTGAAATGAAGTAGAAATACAATATTAAGAAATAAATACAATACGGTAACAGCTGACCTGTTATAGTCCTAGGCTGGGCTAGCTGCCCAGGCATGCCTGCTCTCTGACCAACTAAAAATTCAAACCCCTCTAAAAATACTTAAAAATTTGACTATCGAAAAATCCTTTCTTATCGAGTGTTTACTTGCTAAAGAGAGTGTCCATGCAAAATTTCAAATTTTTCTGTCAAGTGGTTTGGGCTGGGCGATGATAGGTCAGTGAGTGAGTGAGTGGTATTTGACAAATATATTGTATATATATTTATATATTTATATATATATATATATATATATATATATATATATATATACAAATTTGAGTTATTTTCGTTATCCATGTGTTGTGAAACGTGAAATATTCTAGTCGGCACTTCCGGATTGCGTCATAAGGTCAAGCTCCATAAATAAAACTCAATTTTCGGTAATTGAAGATAGTGAATTGGGCCTGGAGTTATTGGAAATAGCCAATAGGGAGAAGGCCCTGTAGGAATATGGATCGATTCTACCAAGGAGAAACAAGATAAGAGTCTTACCTAATAGCAATCCTATCTCTTTGGAATGTTTATGTCCTGGTCCCTAGCTTAAGCCCGTCTAAGGACAATAACTTCCGAGTTTTATTAGTTTTCTTTGTGTATTAATAATATTAAAATTATTTTTGCGTAGACAGAAGGTCGATAAATAAAATAAAAATTAATGCAATTGTGAATTTATTAAAATGGCTCTACATGTTTCGCGTCATCTCAGTCCTCTTCAGGAGCCTAAAAACTGAACGTAGGAGAACCTTCCGCTACAGTGGCTACATCATGATCAACTAAATGACAAATATTAGGCGTGTTTCCAGTCAGTTGTTTAAAATATCGATGGAGTCCAAATATAAAATTTGATTACCCAGAGGAGGATTAGTCACTGAATTAAGGAGCAACCTATTTTTATTAATATTAGAAAAACGATTTTTTTTTTTTTTTTTTTTTTTTTTTTTTTACGGCGCATCGACATAAATCTTGGCCATTAGCGCCGACGTCCAGGGTGCAGCCAGGAATTTTCTCAGCGAGCCCTGAGATGAGAAAATTTCTGGCGCCGGCGGGGATCGAACCCACCATCTCCCGCTTATGAATCCAGCGCGCTAGCCACTAGACCACGGGAGACCCCAAAAAAGATTTATTCATTGTCCAATAAATAAAAAATATATACTATTGAAATAATTTGTTCCGGTTTTCTTAATAACTACTTTCTTCGTATTTTATATATATATATATATATATATATATATATATATATATATATATATATATATTAAAATTTCGATACTGACATATTTGTATCGAAATTGTTCAATGTCCACGGAGGAAAGGGAATTAAGCCTTGGACCAGTATTTCTGTATCAGGAGTTTTTAAAATATGTTGGGTCTCTTGGTATCTAACAAATGGCCAAGAAATAAATAGTGGAGCTTTGTTACAACTGATAGTACCTCATGTTGTGACTAGACATTTTGGGGGAAGTATTATAATATAAATTTCAAGATACTTGAATAATTGTTAATCAAATTTACCAATAATTTAAAATGTTTTCAGATAAAACTTCACATAACACTAAAAAAAAAAAAAAAAAAAAAAAAACACTTACATTGTTGAAGAATAAATATTAATCCTCAGTTCGGCCGTAACATTTTGTGGGGAGACAAGGGCACTTGGTTGAATGTTCGAACCTGACTTTCTAAAATCAGGTGCCTTTGTAGGAATACAAGTTTGTGCCTCTAAAACTAATCATAGGCCATCTTTGACTTCAATGCAATACCACGGAAAAGATATTTAGCTAGCTAGGAAGGGAAGGTTTTCTAGGAACCCTCGAGCCCTTCAAGCTCCGGCTAGTTCCGAGATCCGTCACTCATGCCTCTCGGAGATAGCCGGATTATAGAGAACGCTGGATAATGGAGAGTCTACTGTATATATATATATATATATATATATATATATATATATATATATATATATATATATATATTGAAGTATTTTATACGGCACTTACAGATTGTGTTAAGGGCCAACCTGTGGGGCGGAAGGAAACGCGCTAAGAGGGTATTCCTATTAACGCAAAAACAACGATGTTACGATTTTTTTTGTTTTAACCGATAAAACCGGAAGCCAATTGTACCTGGATGACGAACTAGACTATGAAATCTGACAAATTTCTGAGTCGACTTTTATCAGAAGCATAGGCATATATAAGGGGAGGATGAGAGGGCTGCAGCCCCCCCCCCCTCCGAAATTGTTATTTAATCGGTAAAATGTCATAAAAACCTTAAATATTAATTAAATAAGATCACTTAATTCAGAATTTTTTGGGGGTGTAATACCGTTTTAGTTGGCTAACAATTCCAAGTTCTAGATTGTTAGTATTCCATACCCCTCAAATGTTCCTAGCGCCTCACCTCCCGCCGAAATTATTTTCCATATACGCCCATAATCCGAAGCGCGAACAAATAAATTTGTAAACCCATCTTAGGTGACCTATGTCATTTACACTTCCAGATGGCCTCTTAAGGAGGTTCCCCCCTTTCTGCGTGGAAAAACGCTCTATGTAGTGAAATCCAGCTGAGTAAAAATCGGCGAAGAACATAAGCTAGACGATTTAAATCTCGTGCCGCTGACCCCATACTTAGCTGCACGGATAACATCGATCCGGAATATTAACGTATGGAAAGCAATTGCCTTAGCGTGACGTAAATCTTCGTTTTTACGTCTTAATGCTTTCCATTCGTGGAATACATTTTCTCGGTTTATATTTTTTGTTGAGATTAAAAGTCAACAATGAAACTGGACAGATTGTTATCAACGTTATCTTTGGTGAAGATAATTGGTTTCGTATGGTAATTGGATTAATTAACTACGAATGGATGATAAGTACAACTACTATGCACTCTATGATAATAACAAAATTTAAAAATGTGAAATATTTAATAAGAAATACTATACGAATATGATATTATTTATTTGCTTCACGAGCTCCACTTCGAAGGTGATTTGATCTAATTTAAACAAACATCATATATAACAAATATTGGTAGCTGAGAGTAACTTAAAAATCATAGTGAAATATAAGAAGTATTGTAGATGGAGATAGTTAGCCGCTGTAGAGATACGAAGACAGGTATAGTTGGGATTCGGCTAGGAGAAAAACGTCAGACTTTCAAAAAGAAATCTGTATTTTGGACGTTTCGACTGCAACAATGGCAGCCTTCTTCAGCTAAAAAATATATACAACTTATAAGTAAAGAAAATGTACAAGTAGTAAGTAAAAGACAGGAAGAAATGAGCGGAGTATATATATCAATACAATAAATTTTAACCAATCTTATTTTTAAAAACAATGAAAATACGGTAGTTGGAAAGAAAACAGCATGTAGAACTTGTTAGTAAAAACAGTACAAAAAAGAAAAAATTAAACAGTAAAAACAACGCACATTTTTTATGTAGTGAAAAACAAAATCTATTTTATAAGTGAATACAATCACTACATAAAAAATGTGCGTTGTTTTTACTGTTTAATTTTTTCTTTTTTGTACTGTTTTTACTAACAAGTTCTACATGCTGTTTTCTTTCCAACTACCGTATTTTCATTGTTTTTAAAAATAAGATTGGTTAAAATTTATTGTATTGATATATATACTCCGCTCATTTCTTCCTGTCTTTTACTTACTACTTGTACATTTTCTTTACTTATAAGTTGTATATATTTTTTAGCTGAAGAAGGCTGCCATTGTTGCAGTCGAAACGTCCAAAATACAGATTTCTTTTTGAAAGTCTGACGTTTTTCTCCTAGCCGAATCCCAACTATACCTGTCTTCGTATAAGAAGTATTTAAAGAACATAAAACGAAAAACGTTAAACATGCGTATAAAACAAAATATACAGTTGTGTTATTTTCTCTTTTGTTGCTATATTAAAATATGCCTATTTTGCAAAAAAATAATATTGTCTGTAGATTCATTGTTTGTGAAATTACCTTGATTTTGCGCAGATTTGGTGAAACAGACATCGGATTCGAATTTAGCGACCCTCGAAACCATTGAAGCTCTAGTTATTTTTTCTCTAACGACTTCATACGAAATTTGACCTTCAAATGCTATTTAACCTGACGTGATTGGTTGAAACGGACTACGGATTCAGATTCAGCGCGACAAAATACATAAGAATATATGTATGGTATCTTTTTCTGTGTTATCATACCGGGTAATAGTTAATTCCAATGAATAAAGCCTTGTAGTCCCAGTTTTGCTATTGAAGGTAGTAGGTCGGGAAATCGATACCACAGAATATCGATACACGGAATATGATTAATTGAATTTAAAGTAGTTCAAAGCCAGAAACCAAATATTGCGACAACAATAAGGGATTTGCACCGATTGGACAGGGCTGAGTCATAACCAGGAGCTTATGCATAAAGGGAACAGAAAGAATCCATGTATCTAGTTAGAATCGGGGTATATATGCTTCCAAATTCTGAAGGCGATAGGATACTTTAATTGAAATTGTAAAAAAAAAATAAATAAATAAAAAACTACAAGGAAAAAGTCCGACTCGCAGGAGCTGCGTCATATTAGCGCTTACCCCTGATGTCCTTTTGAAAGCTTAGAATGAGTGTACTTAATATTTTTTAAAAATACCTAATCTAATGAAATCTGGAAGAAAATGACATTTAGGCACCATTATCTACTGAAAACATATATTTTTTGTATTTTATTTGCTTGAAGAGCTCCGCAACCAGGGTAATCTGCTCAAACAAAATTAATAATATAAAATAAAAAATAATAAGGAAATACTTTCAAATTAAATTCATAAATAATATTAATTGTTCATATTCATACTAATATATACAAAACGAAATAATTAACAGATAGTGACCCTATTTTTCCAATATATTCGTCTGTGGCAGACGGCCAATTTTTTTTTTTTTTTTTTTTTTTTTTTTTTTTTTTTTTTTTTTTTTTTTTTTTAATTTTTTTTTTATACTCTGCCTTTCTCAATTTTTCCGCTACAGATATATTAATATGTTCTGGGATTTTATTGTAATTTACATTTCTCTTGGTCTTGACCTTCTGCCACAGACGAATATATTGAAATAATTAACAAATAATAGGTAATAAAATAATGGTATACCTGAAATCATAATAAAATTATATAAAACAATAAGTAAGATCTAACCTAAAGAAAAAAAGTCCGACTCGCAGGAACTGCATCATCTTAGCGCGGTTCCTTTCTTATCCCTAGTCTAATTTGGAAAGATTAAAATATATATTTATTGATAAGGCTTCGCAACTTTGGCGAATCGCCTGAAGATTAAAATAGAAGCAGTTATTATTTTGGTTCCACCAGTCTTGAAAGGTCTTGATTTACGATCTTACCTGGAAGGGTCGGTCAACACTTGAAAGGGTCCCGCTAGTTACAAGGTCTTGGAATCTAGGAAATCTATATTTCTAACAATAAATTGTTTTGTTATTTTACTTAACTAGTTTTATTGTAAAATACATTATCCAACTATAAGCAATTAAGAAATAACAAGGAATAAAAACAGACAAAAAAACCGTTCGAATAAACGAAATCAATTACTTTAATGGTTTAAGCACTTATTTCTCCGATTGACATCGCCTAACTAAAACTTTCGTCAGAACATTTTTTGTAGAGCATTTAGTAAGCTTTCGAATGGTAACCTTTCGCTTCCCAAGATTTTCAACCGTTTTCGAGATATTAAGAAATTGTACGAAGTTCCCAAAACTTTTCATTATTTCTAGCAATAGAAAATTGGTCTCATTTTACCTATCCTGTTTTACACGCAAATACATTTTCTTAACATAAGAAATTACAAAAATAAAAATCAATAAAAAACTAAGGAAAAGAGACAAAAATTACAAAAAGAACGACAAACACCCGTTCATAAGAACTAAACAGACGTATTTGAAGTTTTAAGCACTTATTTCTTCGATTGACATAACCTAATCAAAACTTGTTTCAGAATCTTTTTTGTAGAGTATTTAGAAAGCTTTCAAATAGTTTCTATCCACTTATGAAAATTTCCCAACCGTGTTCGAGATATTAATGAAAATATACGAAGTTCCCAAAACTTTTCATGTCTGTTCATAAAATATTTTATTCTAACCCTTCCTTAACTCCAAACGTAACCAAAAGTTTATGACATTAGTTTTGATAAAATTTAAACATGCAAAAAATGTTTCAACTGAATCCCATGATTTTATGTACCAAAACCAAAAACGTTATCCAGCAACTATGTTCCCAATTTTCTCGAAAACGATTAAAGCTATCGCCTTAAAAACGGTTTCATTCGTTTTCCTAGGCCAAGAAGCCTACAAAACAAGTACTTACAAGCATATGAACTCAAAAATGTAAGCGTTGCGATTTTATTTGCGCGAATTTCGCCCCAAACGTCATCTTCCAGTGGGCGGATTTTGCTGGTTAACGAACTTGACCTTTCAAATAACAGACAAATATATATATATATATATCTATATATATATATATATATATATATATATATATATATATATATAGATATATATATATATATACAAATTTGAACCACCGTTATTTTCGGTCTCTAGGGGTTCTGAAATGCGAAATTTTCTAGTCGGCACTTCCGGATTGTTTCATTGTATCAACCTTATAAGCGGGGTTCCTCCCTATGGGGGAGGGAGGAACCGCGCTAATATAAACATAAAATAAGACAAATTGCTCTAAAATCATGTTGTGATCAGAAATTTTTGCTGGAAAACATATAGTAGCGCAAATTTCTCACTCGGCCTTTCCGCCTTCTTCGAGCACTGTTACAAACAACTAAAAAATCGTCCTCAATTTAAGTATCATGTTTTATTTTCGAAAACGGTCTACTTCTGAAAGATCTTATAAAAACAACAAGCAATAAATACTCAGGAAAACATATGTTCAAAGCAAAGAACCCAACACTTTCGAGGTTTTAAGGGCTTATTTCTCCGCCTGAGATCGCTCAAAAAAAATTTCTTTAGAACATTTACCCCGATTTTCATGCGTTTTCGAGATATTTAAGAAAATGTACGAAAATACCAAAAATTCTCATGCCTGTTAATAACATATTTTTTCCAAGAACATCCTCTCTAACTAGGTTTGTAAAAATTCTCATGCCTGTTAATAACATATTTTTTCCAAGATCATCCTCTCTAACTAGGTTTGTAAAAATTCTCATGCCTGTTAATAACATATTTTTTCCAAGAACATCCTCTCTAACTAGGTTTGTAAAAATTCTCATGCCTGTTAATAACATATTTTTTCCAAGAACATCCTCTCTAACTAGGTTTGTAAAAATTCTCATGCCTGTTAATAACATATTTTTTCCAAGAACATCCTCTCTAACTAGGTTTGTAAAAATTCTCATGCCTGTTAATAACATATTTTTTCCAAGAACATCCTCTCTAACTAGGTTTGTAAAAATTCTCATGCCTGTTAATAACATATTTTTTCCAAGAACATCCTCTCTAACTAGGTTTGTAAAAATTCTCATGCCTGTTAATAACATATTTTTTCCAAGAACATCCTCTCTAACTAGGTTTGTAAAAATGCCAAATATCTAAAAAATGTTTAAAAATCTTTCACCAAATGAGTAAGATCGAGTGAAATGGGGTTAGCCGCTTGCTCCTGCGGAATCAAGTCAGATATCTATCGCTCAATTCTTAGTTAACAATAATGGACGTTAAAATGTAAATAAATAAATAAATCTATTGTTTTTTTGTTTTTTTTTGTTTTTTTTTATTTAATTTACGAGTTTCGCAACGACGGCGACTTGCTCTTTTTTTTTTTAAGATACAGTAAAAAATACAAATTTATGTATTCACAATTAACAGTAACTTATAGTACTAAATACAAACAAAAAAAAAAAAAAAAAGTTTAAGGAGAGCATAAGACAAAAGTTAGTAGGTTTGTGTTAAGAATTAATTGCTAAACATTATTTAGAGCCTTGCTATTTGAACTATAGTTAATGTATTTACATAACTTATCACTAAAACTAACTGCCATTATTTAACTATTTATTAGGTCATGGAGGATGTTGTGGTTTTCCATTAATGACCAAGTAAAATTGAGTAATAATTAAATAATAGGGAGAGAAAAAAAAATATAAAAAAAAAATAAATAAAATAAAAATAAATAAAATAAAAATAAATAAATAAATAAAAATTATCTTAAAATATCTTTCGTTTCCTCAGATTCTGTGGTAAATGTTTATGTCTTTTAAATATAAAAGAATTACATCTATTGTTAAAAATTATAAAAACTACTTTAAAATCCGATACTTTTTAATTTTGAACCATCTATGCGCCCACGAACTAATTTACACACTAAAGTTTGGCCCACAACATGTCAAAGGTTGCCCTTACCTGGTTTAACTGATCCATTCGGACAGTCAATTTGCCATAATGTCTCATAAGTAGACCGCTAGCCCAAATATATTTAAGGCAAGTGGACGAAATGCAGAAAACTAGGTTCAAATCCCGACGTGGCATTTTGGCTTTTCTAAAATTAAAATTTAAAAATAATTATTCATTATATGAGTTCATAAAAAGTTTTAAAGGGATTTTATCCGATTCTCTTTCGACCGCGGCTAAGTACAATATTTATTTTAATTTTTTTCTCCGTGCCTACAATGGATACCCTTTCTTCCTAAAAAAAGGAAAAGGTATCAGCTTCAATCTAGGTAGAAACCCTACATTTTATACTGGTAAGAAGGATAAATAGAAGCCGTTTTCCAGAAGAATACCCAATTGGCCATTCCCGACTGACACACTCTTATCTCATGACAAGACAGGACAGACCGACATGTACACAGTGTAACACACCGCTGACTATAAAGCACATACTTACTGAATGTTTACAGCGACAAAACTATGACTTACCTTACAATATGACTGAATTACTCGGCGATGGAAGCAAATATATAGATAACATACTGAACTACCTCAACAAGACCAACCTCCTAAACAAATTATAATTAAACATGAACAAATTATAACAGGACATACACACATATATGTGTATGTATTTTATTTGTCTTAAAATGTTAAAACTATACAGCCGTACTATACTAAAATCTTACATTTGACAATATAAAACTAACAGGAGTGTGAAACCTCCTTCAACCAACTTAATTGATTATGTGTATAAACTTCATGCATTATTATAATATTGATTTTTCATATATTCAAGTATATTGTAATATTGTATTCTCTTATAAATAGATGTGTATATAAATTTCAATTTGTATATTTGGCCAAAAATGTGTAAAATAAGATCGTATTTAACTAGATGTATTTAATTAGTTGTATTTAATTAGATGTAATTTTCGTATGTATATTATATATGTAATTTTTGTTCTGAGCGAGTCGCCTTAGTTACGGTCGCTCATAAATAAATAAAAAAAAAAAAAAAAAAAAAAGAAGAATACCCACCAAGGACGAATTAAACCCACAATTCCATGAAATCGGGGCTTCCTTAGTAGAATGGAACTAAAGATTAAGAAGAACAAAGATTATTTATTTATTTATTTTATTTTAATTTTAACGTCCATTTATTATTAACTAAGAATTTTAGGACGGGTTATCTATAGGTTACCACCCTTTTCTAGCTAGGACAGGGCTGATGCCTTATCTTTTTTCTGAAGAAGCCGCCACCCCATAGTGGGAATTGAACCCATGACCCTTAGCTCGAACACAGATTAGGTATTCAGGAAAAAAATGTGCCATCTATTCCAGCTGTCCCGATAATAATCACAATAAAATAATATAATAAAATTAGAATTTAATGAAGAAGAAAATGGAATATTTTTTTAATATTTCGTAAAGAATGCACATTTTGTATGTCAAGGAAAAATGTTTAAATCTTCTTAAATAAAACAAGAAATATGCGCGAATGGCTTCATGTTCATTTCCTTATCAAACCTCGGTATTGCAAGAACCCATGATAAGAGAGGCATATAAAATTGAACACACACACTACTCCATGACAGATAACATAGAAAAAGAAGAGAAGATTTCGTGCGTCTTCGACGGAATGGGCTCCATGTTGGAAGGCCTTTCTTGACTTGTTAGAGCCAGAGTCTCCGAAAGCTTTTCCATTTTCCGACGATCGTAGACCCATTCGCCCGAGTTCCTTAAATTTGTTGAAAGGGCCAAAATAGATTGAGGCTTCTTTGGAGAACAGGTACACCAGGAGAACCGAAAATAGAAGGATTAAATTAATAGAAGCCAGAAACATCCAAAGTTTGTTGAAGACCTCCCTTCTGACGAATTTGAAGTAATGATTGAGAAACACAAAAACGCCGACCACGCCATGGAATATGTTACCACTGGTAATACCAGTATTGGTCTACGTGGCGCGTTGCAGATGTACAGTAAAATCAGAAGAACAAACAGAAGATGGGCTTGACAAGCTGCAAACCAGGTTCTGATGAAGAAATTGCAACAGCTGGGCTCAGCCACTCTTCTCTCACGCCTCGGGCTTTCATCTTCGAACTTCATGATTAAAGATATTTTTTAAAACACAATTCTAGATCAAGGAATATAATTTTTACTTTCCGTTAGGTGCTATTTACTATCTAAAAAAAGTGTTTTAAAACATATGTTAATTTAATAATTTAATTTTAAAGTCCATTTATTTTTAACTAAGGAGACCCGGTAGCCGTGAGGGTTAAGGCGTGAGCTCTTAACACTGCGTGCCAAAGGTCGTGGGTTCGATTCCCACCAGGGGCGGTGGCTTTTCTTTCGAAAAAAAGTCCGTCACGCAGGAGCTGCATAACTAAGCACTTTCCTCAGAATTTGGGTAGTGTAGACTGCTTTCCAGAACAATTTGCTTAAAATATCCTACATAAATAAAATAAAAACGTGAATAGTTCTCATTTTGTAATGAGTAACTGATCAATTATTAATTTGCATCCAGAGTTATCTTTACACATGGTACCTACTACACTACGTAATAAATACAAAAATCCTCATATTATCGTATTTTGATCTAACGCAGGAACAGGATACAGTCACTCTAGCGGTAGAAAGCGCTCCTTGCGGCGGCTTTGTGAACCTACGTCTGCCGGCTTTTCTATTCAAATATATTACAAATTAAACCCCCGCTTTCCGATTGACCGATTCAGCTCATTTTTACAACACTTCTTTCTCATGAGTTACCCACGACGTATACCGCGTTTCGTTACAATACAGCAGAAATTACGACCGGTATGAGTATATTAGGAATTTGGGTCCGGAGTAAACCCCCCCCTTCTAATGAACCGATTTAGTTTCTTTTTACAACACATATTTACCTGTAGATTACCACTACGAATACCGAGTTTCGTCGCAATATACCAAAAATCACGGCTGGTAGTGGCGAATTGGTATTGTGGGTCCGGAGTAAACCCCCCCTCCTAATGAACCGATTTCGTTTATTTTTACAACACATATTTACCTGTGGATTAGCTCTACGAATACCGAGTTTCGTCGAAATATACCAAAAATCACGGCTGGTAGTGGCGAATTGGTATTGTGGGTCCGGAGTAAACCCCCCCTTCTAATGAACCGATTTAGTTCATTTTTATATCTCACTTTTCTCTCTATATTAACACTACGAATACCAAGTTTCGTTGAAATATAACAAATATTACGGCTGACAAAGTCAAATAAGTGTTTTGGGTTCGGGGTAAACCCCCCCTTCCGGTGGACCGACTTTGGTGGTTAACGAACTCGTTCAATCGTTTGCTAATTGAATGCTATATACCAAGTTTCGTGACGAAAAAACAAAAACTCTGGCCGCTATCGTGTTAACAGACACATATATATATATATGCATATATATATATATATATATATATATATATATATATATATATATATATATATATATAGATATATATAAATTTTAACGGGGGTCATTTTCGGTGTCTACTAGGTAGGATCGATAAAGATTTGAAGAAATTTTTCAAAAATTCCGTCATGAGTCCAACCTCAATAGCTACTTTCCTTCGGAGGAAAGTGCTAAAAGAAAAGGCGTCACCCCTATCCTGGCTAGAAAAGGGTGGTAACCTATAGATAACCCGTCCTAAAATTCGTAGTTAATAATAAATGGACGTTAAAATTTAAATAAATATTTTTAACTAAGAATTTTGGGACGGGTTATCTATAGGTTACCACCCTTTTCTAGCCAGGATAGTGCTGATGCATTTTATTTTTTCTAAAGAAAATGCAGCAGTCCATAGTGGGAATAGAACCCACGACCTTTGACACGGAGAGTTAAGTGCTCACGCCATAAAACTCACAGCCACTTGGCCTCCATTTAATTTAATAAAAATTATTATTCTTTAATGATTAACGTCCATTTATAATTTACACAGAATTTTAGAACGGGTTATCTATAGGTTACCACCCTTTTCTAGCTAGGATAAGACGGACGCCTTTTCTATTTCCAAAGAAAACCATCACCTGTAGTAGGATTCCGGAGTACACACGTCTTAACTCTCACGGCCGACGGGTCAATAATCATTTAACTTCAAAAAATTTTAAGGCTTTAGCCTTAGCGACATTTTAATGTATATTTTTTTAATCTTCCCAAAATTTGAATATAGGCGTTTTAATGTGCTGAAAACAAACCTAACGTCCGTTTTAAAATCAAAATTTGTTTTACATACTACTCTCTTTAGAAGTCATTATTTTGCCGAACTATTTTACCATTTTACGGGCCCCATTTCGTCGTTTTTTTTTGAGAGAGAGAATAAGGAAAAAATAATAAAATTAATTAATCTTCTTCTCAGAGAAAATCACCTGGAACCTCAAATGAACTGTGTTTTTCTCGTTCTTACTATTTTTCCTGGAAAATACCCATTGAAGACGAATAAAAAATTCATTATGCTTTGTCAAAAAGGACCCCGCCCTTTCCTAATGGAAAATGGCTTTTGGTCAAATTGAACGAAACTATGCTCGTTGGATAGAGAAAGTCTTTCTGAACTAATGTCTCCATGGGCACAAAACCAAAAAGTTAAAACTTTTGGGTATCCGAAGTTTTCCATTTTTAATTTTTGCAAAATCTCGAGATCTCTGTTTGAAAGGTTTCCCAAGCCTTTTGGCAAGTAAAAAAAAATACGTATCAATTATTTTTCGAAGACCTTTCGAGTGACACCACATATGACACTCCTACCCCCCCCCCACCCACGGGGGGGGGCTTTTTTTGCAATTATCGCCTATCCATTATCATTTGAAGATCTTTTCGAAGGCAATACACTGAAACCTTGCCTCACACCCTTAACCCACCCCCACCCCAACACCAACCCCACCTCTAGCTCGTATGTTTCAAAAAAAGTCTATTTTTCGCAAAAAAAAAGTGTTCTGTTAGCAGACTTCAACATTAGTGGCCCTGAAAAGGGCCGCTTTTTGTCTCTTAGACTACTGTCAACTGTTTTGACTTTTCGTTTGCTATCGATCAGCTGCATATAACGTAGGATTCAGCAAGTAAGAAGTCGGATATTTGATGTTTTGATGATGACGAGCATATCCCAAGGGGGTGGGGTAAGGGTGTGAGGCAAGGTTTCAGTGTATTGCCGTCGAAAAGATCTTCAAATGATAATGGATAGACGATAATTGCAAAAAAAAAAAAAAAAAAAGCTTCCTCCCCGCCCCCGTGGGTGGGCGGGGGGTGGGGGTAGGAGTGTCAAATGTGGTGTCGTTCGAAAGGTCTTCGAAAAATAATTGATACGTATTTTTTTTTACTGGCCAAATGGCTTGGGAAACCTTTCAAACAGAGTTCTCGAGATTTTGCAAAAATTAAAAATGGAAAACTTCGGATACCCAAAAGTACCAAAAGTTTTATCTTTCGGGTTTTGTGCCCATAAAGACTTTTGTTCAGAAAGACTTTCTCTATCCAACGAGCATAGTTTCGTTCAATTTGACCGAAAGCCATTTTCCATTAGGAAAGGGCGGGGTCCTTTGTTTATTTTGAAGTCGTTTATACAAACGCAGGATTGATTTGACTAATGATTGATTCTATCTTTGGCTTAGTTCTTTTTACACATTTTTGAGTTGTAGGATAGATAGAAGCTCTGAAAGCAAAGCCTACTCCTACACAAAGTGCCAGGAAAACTAGCGAGAACGAGAAAAACTCAGTTCGTTTGAAGTTTTAGATCATTTTCTGTAAAAAGGAGATGATTTAATTGGGCTTGAAACGATATTCTCCTTATTAACACAAAAGAAACGACTAAATGGGCCTCGTAAAATTAATTTACACGTAAGAAAAGCCTCGTGGAATGTATGGAGATAATGAACAAGAATCTCGACCATAGAAACCTTACAATAGTCACGATTTTCAAAAGTACACATTACTACACCATGATCAGAGCACATGGAAAAGGCAATCATAAAATCCAGTTACCTATAAAACACATATGCAGCATCCCTTATCCTATATTCAACCTATGCTACCATGATATAACAGCTGTTCGTAATACTGCACACGTACGAAAGTGAAACGTTTATAGGAGGCAGTGGAAAATTTAAAGACTCGAACTGCTTCCTATTGGAAAATACTGCCTATAAACCGCTACAGAATATTGGCATTTTACTTTATCGTCGGGTTATTTTATCGGTCTGAATCCGAGAAATCTTTAGAGATATGTACATAAATTCGGAAACCATAAATAGCATTTTCAAAACTTTTTCTAACGTTCAATCCTTCCTATAAATGTGTTTGTGTGTGTATATATATATATATATATATATATATATATATATAAACTATTTTAAAATTATATTTGTCAAACAACCACTAAACATTTTTTGGTAAAATTGAGTGCTAATATGTATCCAGTTACAAACAACAACATAGTTTCGTAAAGTATAATGCTGTAGTATTGAACCAAACTACTTGATTTTCAGATAGAAATATTGGTTTTGGCTGCACAAAAAGGGAAAATTTGAACGCATATGAATATATGAGTACATCTATCTATCTACATGTACATATATTGAAACATCTACACACACACACATATATATACCACATATCAACGAATAATATAAGAGAACTTATATTATGACAGACTTCAGCACGTCCCAATAGTAAAGGACTTTGTAGAAGAGTTATTTTTTTTTTTTTAATTTTTTATATATATGTATATATATATTTTTTTTAGCCATTCTAAGAATTAATCACTGTTCTACAAAAAAGCGTCTAAAGTGATTTTCGATCAGACCGTTTCCTTTATTTGAACGGTTCTATATGACTGTTTTTTTAATATTATTTAATATTTTATTGATATTTATCGTTTTTTAATATCTACAATCTTTCGAAGTGCTAAATAGTTAGAATATTTCTTGAAAATAAGTGGCTCAATTTCACAAAAATACTTTCTTGCTGAAATTAGGACATAGGTTTTTAATAATTAGAATATCTGTAATCCAATATTAAACCTAATTAAATGCTGCCTTCATTTGTAGCTTGCTAATGGGGAAGTTGGAAAGCAGACTTACTTAGCAAAGACTTCGCTTGGTGGAGGCTTAATCTTGATCTATACTTCCCTAGGCTCCTAGAACTAAGTCCTGTTCTATATTTGGAATATAATTACTGAAATTATTAATTATACTTTTAGTCCTGGGCGTGTCTGTAAAAATATATCTGTATACTATTTTGTACGGGAATTTGTTTGGACGACTCAAATAACAATAATTGAAGAATGCGTAAATGGAAAAATGTTCAGAACAATTTTTTAACGTAGAAATTATTTTAAAAACACTTTTTTTTTTAAAAGAACGTTTGATACTGGACGTCTTTCGCCCATCACTTCGAATGTATTTACACTGCAGAAATCCCCAAGGCGCCGAAAGATTTCTAATTATATTTTCTATAATATAATATTTTGAAATGCTAAAATGTGCAGAGCATATATAAAACCGCCTTAAAAATGTTTCATTCCTAAGAAATGGTTTTCCTACGTTGTAGCAAGAGGTGTAACAGGAAACCGCCAGCTCAACCATATTGTGCAAATATTGCCCATAAAACCGTGTTCCGGTAGGCGTATTCTGCTGGTTAATGAAACCGACCTTTTAAATTTGAAAAAGTATTTTTGTACCGCGTTTCATCAAAATCGGTCTATTTTTGAGCCCTTACAAAAGTGAACAGAATATATATATAATAAATTTGGACCATCGTTCTTTTAATGATCAATTTGTTCTGAAATATGAAATTTTTCAGTCAGCACTACCGGATTGCGTTATAAAGTCAACCCTATAAGAGGGTATCCTCCCTCGCGCTAAAAAACACAGCATCGGTTAAAATTAGATTCTAATTAAATCCTATTTTATGCATTAAAATTTGATTGGAGAAAGTATTTAAATTTTGTTTAACAGTATAATTAGTTAGCAATTAAACTTCCTACGAAAATAGCAAGAAGTGTGAAAAGCAGTTCACTTTTTAGATGACGATGTTCCTCCATGTCGGAGATTTTTGTTTTGTCTTGTTCGGATTTTTTAGTGGCATATTCATGGTAAAATATCCTATTATCCTGTTTGACATATGCCGAAGATGGTATTTTCAAACCAATACCTTCTCTAACATTTCCTCCCTATTGGCTTCTCCGACAAATGTCAAGGGTAGCTGAAGGCCAAGATCCGATAGGCACGGTATCGAATTCTTTGACAGATAGACTACACAAAATTGGTTACACAAGTTTGCATTTCATTACGTATAGAAAGTGTTAAAGTAAATTTTAGCGTTGGAATTTGCATAAATTGACCCTAAACAAACGGACAAGTCTATTTTCTCACTGCAAGCAATGTATCTAGCTCAAATCTAAATTGCATACACAGAACACACACCAGTAGTATCTGCACGCTGGGATGATATGTTTAGATGGAGCGGCATTTTTCTCCAGCGGTGGTACCTGTTATTAAAATATTCCCATGTAAATAAAGATACTAAAAGACAAAATGCCGTAAACTATTGATTTCAGTGTTTTCTTAAAGTATTCAATATTTTCAGCTATTTGTAGACTTAAACTTCTAACATACAGAGAATACAGGCATTCCAATCCAAAGTCCTCCGCAAAATAGTTAATGATCCTTTCTATGTTTCCAATAAAACCCTTCATAGTGACCTCAACATCCCTTTCGTCCAAGAACTGGCAAAATCCCGCTTCCTAACGTTTCATTCCAAACTGTCCTTCCATCCCAATCCTAGAGCACAAACACTTTCCTCCCAAACTCACCCTAAAAATCCGCCTAGAAGGCTCAAGAGACATTGGCCTCGTGATCAATTAACTGAATAGGGACAAAACATTATTCTAAGTAGGAAGTGCCAGTATTGATTGGCTCCTTCCAAAAGTGTTATTATTATTGTGTTATTATTATTTCCTATTCATTGTTTTTGTTTGTTTTGTTTTTTATGTACTTTTTCTTTCTTTTTTTTTTATTTTTTATTTTATTTTTTATTTATTTGCTTATTTGTTTTTTATTTATTTTGTATTTCATCTCAATTCTGTATATAATTATTATTTTTATCTGAGAGCAAACTTAACTAATGTACTCTCCAAATGTACAGATGTTAAATAAACGTATTACTAAAAAAAAAAAAAAAAATTGTAGACTTAAGAGTTTATCCTCCGCCTCAAAACGCCTCAAAATTTGTCTCATATAATAATCTTTATAATTGTACCTCGTTTTTTTAGAAAAAAAAATCATTTGAATCTATTTCTTTCTAATTTCTAAGTCAATGCCAATAAATGTGCTTTAGCGTGAAGGAGGTACTCTGAACACATTGTTTTCAGAATGTACGTAAACATACACTTTTCTCTGAATAAGGGTTGGGGGACACTTCGAAATAAGGGGTGAAAGATGACAGAGAACATCATGGGAATAATTGAAATTATTGTAAACATGATAAACACATATATTACATTTTTATGCCTTCGGGGTCTTATTTTATTAAATTTCTATTCAATTTAATAAAATTAGACCCTACAATTTCTGCATATAAGTTATTTTGGTTATTCATTTTTTCAGCGAAAAAATATATTTAAATGAAAGGGCGCCCTAAAAGTTGCTTTATTTAATATTGGTTAAAATATTTTCTCGTTTTCCTAGAAAAAATCTATAGAAATATTTGGGTGGGGAAATTTTATTATTACTGTGGACGAATAATTATTAGGCCAGTAGATTTTTAAAATGTCGACCTTCCTGTAGTCCACAGTAATAATCATTTTTCTCCCACTCATAGATTTGCTATTGACCTCAGATAAAATAAACAATTAAAAAAATGTTAATTTTCATAGCTGCAAAATTCGTTCGCAATGTGCTATATTTTCCCCCTTCTTCCCTACAATCAAAAGCTATTTTCATGTCGTCAGGAAAGGGGAAAATTCGTTGAAAGTAGGAAGAATTGTTATTAATTTTTTATGATTTATCTGAATATAGGAAATAGTCTTGAAAGAGGAGAAGATGTCACGTGGCCGCGACAACTTGGAAAAGTTGATAGAAGTCCAGATGAAGTTTTGCCTATAATTGACGTTATTCCGGAACAGATTTCTGTAAAGTTTGAGACTAATGCCGTTTAAAACTTCATTAAAGAGGCGATCTTCGCCAGCCAGATAAATCTCCTAAAGAATTTCTTCGTATAATTTCTTCGTTCCCTAGCCCAATGGTTGATAGCCCGTTAAACAATAATAATAAAAAAGTCCGTCACGCAGGAGCTGCATAACTAAGCACTTTCCTCAGAATTTGGGTAGTGTAGACTGCTTTCCAGAACAATTTGCTTAAAATATTCTACATAAATAAAATAAAAACATGAATAGTTCTCTTTTAAATTTGTAATGAGTAACTGATCAATTATTAATTTGCTTCCAGAGTTATGTTTACACATGGTACCTACTACACTACGTAATAAATACAAAAAACCTCATATTATCGAATTTTGATCTAGCGCAGGAACAGGATACAGTCACTCTAGTGGTAGAAAGCGCTCCTTGCGGCGGCTTTGTGAACCTACGTTTGGCGGGCTTTACTATTGAAATATATTACAAATTAAACCCCCGCTTTACGATTGACCGATTGAGCTCATTTTTACAACACTTCTTTCTCATGAGTTACCCACGACGTATACAGCAGAAATTACGACCGGTATGAGTATATTAGGAATTTGGTTCCGGAGTAAACCCCCCCCCTTCTAATGAACCGATTTAGTTTATTTTTACAACACATATTTAACTGTAGATTACCACTACGAATACCGAGTTTCGTCGAAATATACCAAAAATCACGGCTGGTAGTGGCGAATTGGTATTGTGGGTCCGGAGTAAACCCCCCCTCCTGATGAACCGTTTTAGTTTATTTTTACAACACATATTTACGTGTGGATTACCACTACGAATACCGAGTTTCGTCGAAATATACCAAAAATCACGGCTGGTAGTGGCGAATTGGTATTGTGGGTCCGGAGTAAACCCCCCCTTCTAATGAACTGATTTAGTTCATTTTTATATCTCACTTTTCTCTCTATATTACCACTACGAATACCAAGTTTCGTTGAAATATAACAAATATTACGGCTGACATAGTCAAATTAGTGTTTTGGGTTTGGGGTAAACCCCCCCTTCCGGTAAACCGACTTTGGTGGTTAACGAACTCGTTCAATCGTTTGCTAATTGAATGCTATATACCAAGTTTCGTGACGAAAAAACAAAAACTCTGGCCGCTATCGTGTTAACAGACACATATATATATATATGCATATATATATATATATATATATATATATATATATATATATATATATATATATATATATATACCTCAATAGCTACTTTCCTTCGGAGGAA
Source organism: Gonocerus acuteangulatus (assembly GCA_946811695.1). Lineage (NCBI taxonomy): Eukaryota > Metazoa > Arthropoda > Insecta > Hemiptera > Coreidae > Gonocerus > Gonocerus acuteangulatus. Next base: position 26,766,246 of record OX328130.1, read on the forward strand.
AGTGCTAAAAGACAGAGGAATTTCTATAAAACGACGATATTGGAGTTGGATGAATGAACTCAGTAAAAATATTTATAATTAGAAGATTTTGGATAAGGCCGTTTTTATGTTGTTTTTTTCTTCCAGTTGTATTTTCTTCCATTTGTTTTTTAGCTTTGTTCGCACATAGACTTTAAGAGTAAATAGCCTTGTTGTGTAATCTCAATAAATAATGGTAAGTTGTATTTGTGTTTATTCAGTCTGTTTTCTGCTTGGGTGCTTTCTTTACCCAAAGTATGTTTAGGTGCTGTTGCAGTTCGGTGGGTTGCAAGGAATCTGATAGGAGATATAAGATCTATTTTTATTTATTATTATTATTTTTTTTTATTTATTTTTTTTTTGTGTTGAGATCAAGTCTTTTTGGGTGGTTATGTGTTTTTTGGTTTGCTTTTAGTAAAACGTTTTAGGTTCAGGTTGGGAAATGTGTTTCTTAGGGAATTTTGGAACAGATTTTTCAAAATGATTTGGGATGTATGGAAAAGACCTAAATTGGGGAACTACAGTATCTTGGAACGTTGCTTGGGATTTTCAGAGAGATTTGTGAGGAAGATGGTGGTGTGTATTAGGGACCCAGTGGCCTTTAGTATTTCTAGCAGTTGGGATTTTTTCTTAGCGTGGAATTTAGGATCGAATAGGGCAAGGGATCGAGTTATCACGTTTTTAGTGGTATTTGGAATTTCATGACTAGGACATGAGCAATAAAAATGGAGAAGTCATCTAGAGTAGATGGGTTTTGAATGGCAATCGGTGGATATCGAGCCATCAGTGTTTTTTATCAGGAGCAAAAAATTTTTACAGGATTTGTTACCCCACTTAAAATTTGTGTTTGTATATAATAAGTTCCCAAAATACATTCTGGGAGGGGAATTCACCCCTTGAGTTGACTTTAAGGTAACCAAAAAAATACTGATCCTAGTATGCCTTTCGGCCAAAAAAAAATATCAGAACTGTTCGAGGACAGACAGAGTACCCTTAAAGTGTACCCTAATACAAGATTACAATAAGGTTCGCGGCCTTAGGAACTTAAGGCGCTATATAAAACGAAGGACCTTGCCCAGAAATGAAGATGATAATCAGGTGTTATTTACATTCTAATGAAGCAGGCCCTGGCCCATTCATTCGGTGCTTATCGTTCTCTCGGCTCTTCAACGTATCGATCCTCTCTCCATTCATGCTTTCATGAATCACTCCTTTAAAACCAAAGCCGATATTTCCAAAAGATCCGAACCACCACAAAAATAGGACATTTCGTAATCGGGTATCTACGGATTTGTCAATTCAACTTTCGCTGATTGTGTTTTCCATGATGTACTAAATGTAGATAAGATTGCTCATCAGGAACGAATGCATTTTAGTCCTTTGAGATGCATTTAGCTATTGAAGCTGCTCTCATCAAAGAGGTTTTTTAAAATTGTCTTCAAACCTTCATTGGTTTACGTACTATATACCAAATTTTAATTAATATCATTCCCATAGAAAACGATTGAACACGTTCGCAAACCTGCAAAATAGGTCTCTCTGGAAATTTACTACGGACCCAAATTACTTATGCTCCCATTGCCCCATGCACAGTTTTTATTGTAATGCAACGAAACTAAATCGGTCAGTTAGGAGGGGGGATTTACCCCTTCCCCAAATTATAAAGTTTTCCATACCGGACATTATTTGTACTTCCTGACAACGAAAATAGGTACACAAGATAGGAACTTGTAAAAAAAAAAAAACAAATCGAAATCGGTCTATTAAAAGTTGGGGTCCACGCCGGAAAGAACATTGGTAATTGAGTCAATTGTTCTTTACAAAGGTCAAAAATATTCATTTTTATTTTGAATTTATATAGGTTATTTTTTAGCAAATTATTCAGGAATACTGCGTATATTTCCATCTTTCTGAGGATTGTGCTAAATAATGCAGCTTTTCCGTGACGAAATTCTTGACAGAAGAAGAAAGAGAGTAGTTTATCTATATATTTATATATATACATATATAAACTAGAAAGAGGGATTGTTCTGATGTTTCTCTCGAAAAGGCTTGTGCGTCTGGCTTGGGTCCAAATGTAAAGATTCGCAGATGACCCTTATTTTAATGAAAATCATATTAAAATAAGTAGAACGGACAGAAAAATTTCCTAAACCCATCTTCCATGAATTGAAAAATTCTTTAATGAATTATGTTATGAATTTAAGAAATTATGAATACATTAACTATAATTGTTGTTGCCTTTACGGATGCTGTTTAAGATTAATTGCTACTTGATTACATTGTATTGTTTTATGATATTCCAGGAAGATATGGAAATTCCTGCAGTGATAATCTTTTTCCTATAAATTTCCAAGTGATACCAATTTTAAGGCGAAACCCCCTTGAAGCGGCCTGAGTTAACACAACGGCGAACGTAAGCCCACCGTGTTACATGATTTTAGGTTGAGGTTTATCAAACTTGAATTTTTGTCGACCTTTTTGGCCATAATTTATCGAAATCGGATCATTTTTGTCACCTACTTTCTGCATCTATAAAAGCAAAAATAAATTAGAAACCAAATAATTAATATTAAAATCTAATAACGCAAATCTGTAACTATTTGGGTTCATTGTTTCGAATTCGCGATCCCCAAACTGTAAGTCATAGACGATTTTAACCTAGCATATGACTCTCCCCGTGCCAAGACCTACCTGTGTGCCATGTTTGGTCAAAATCGGTCAAACGGTGTGGATTTGTATAAAGAACAACCGTCCAGACAGACAGCTGGTAGACATTTTTGACCTAGCCCATGCCACTCGTCGTATTAATACCTACAAGTGTGCCACATTTGGTCAAAATCGGTCAAACGGTGTGGATTTGTATAAAGAACAAACAGGCAAACAGACAGACACTTGATTTATATATATATATATATATATATATATATATATATATATATGTGTGTGTGTGTGTGTGTGTGTAAAAAATAGACCGACTAAATTTACAAATATATACGTATAAATGTGTCGGTCTATTTATATTTTTGTACTTCATAGAGTTAGTGGCTTATCTGCAACGAATCGTCGTTCATGATTGACGTAAAAATCGGATTGTCCTCTTTTTAGGGAGGCAGAAAACAACCTAAAAAATTATTAATTCTTTCAAAATAAATTGACTATACACAAAAATCTCCCAAGAATCCATGATACGTGATTAGATGCAATAAAATAGCTTGTCTCCGCCGAGAAGACTAGCTGTCGGATAGGGGAGCTCACGCAAACGAGAAAACACGTAGGTAGCGTCTAGGGGCGATCACTTCCTGAGTTGAATTGCTAACAATGACATCTTATTGCTAAAATATTACTCATAGTAGAATAAGCAACATTTTATAATAAAAAAAAAATCTATTACCTATATAAATGATCTTCTAAACAAAACCTCTATAATAAAAAAAAAATGTGCCAAAATCAGACATTACAAAAAATTAATTAAACCAACAATTTTAACGGGAAAACAGATGAAGAAAATCTAAAGAAAGAAGAAATAAAAATAATCAGGAAAATTATGGGACCAAGATGGACCGAGATAAAGACACATGCAGAATACATCTAAAATAGAAAAATAAATATATCCGATTTTACTATTAATGGTACCGAGTTTGCACAAAAATTCCAAAATAAATTTCTCACTTATAGATTGATAGTATTTATTTATTTATTTATTTTAGTTGTTCGCAGCTATAGCGAATCAACTGCTTCAACAGAATAAATACAAGTACACAAGATATTCATGTTGATAGTATTTATAAGAAAAGAAATTAAAAAAGAACATTTCTGCGCAGTGATCATTAACATGACTTGAAAATTTCCAGGGCATGTGACTAATAACGTAAACTATTACGAGGAAAAATTTATTACATCTTACGAAACTAGAAACCGTTCAAAATGAAATACCACGTTAAAAAAATATACAAATTCTTGTTATGTGAATGGGTCGTAAACAATTCACAATTTGGCGTTATCTTTCCTCATTGTATATAAAGTCAAAGAACGCAATCCGCTGAGTCAGTAATTCAGAAAACATGGCGAAGATATTAGCACTAATTTTATTAATTGCAGCATTCACCTACATCGTGAGTATTCATTAAATGTTTATAAGTTATTATAAGTATTAAATATATATGTATATATATATATATATATATATATATATATATATATATATATATCAGTCCCGTCCCGTAACAGGCCACAAGGGCCCAGAGGGGCAGATACTGTAGAGGTATCTGATTCTTGACCATACGGCACACTAGGGAGATAGTGTGGTCAACACTATGCTCCTGCCGCCTGATTTTCCCCTTGGCTGCTTCGACTGCTAGAGTCATTAGCACCCAAGGTACCCATTATTAATTAAATTAATTAAAGGCTGGGTGAGCCTAGGGACGATCTGGGACCCCAAATCCAACCCTCGAACGGCAGCACTAGAAGAAAAAATCTTTAGCGCGCGCTCGGGTTTTGAACCTGGTCCTCCAGTTCATTAGTCGAGTGCTCTACCACTGAACTAACCTCGTCCCCATATATATATATATATATATATATATAATCTCTTACATTACGTACAGTGAAACCTCCCTATAGCGGACACCTCTGGGAGAACCAAAGTTGCCCCCAAAGGGAGGTGTCCGCTATACAGAGGGGTTGGAAAAGATGCACACGTACCGAACTTGTACATTTAATTCATGTTTTAATTAACCATTTAATAATTACCCATAACAAGTTTTTTTATAAGTTTATAGAAAGAAGTTCAATAAGTATAAACTTAAAAAAATTTGTTATTCTAAAAAGATTAAAAGAAGTTCTTAGTTCTCGGGCAACATTTTTGTCACAATTTTCCGTCCATTTCTTCAACATTTTATCTTTCTTTTTTAATATTTCTGCTGATTGTGTTTTCCCTATCTTAAAAAACTCGGCAACTTTATGCATACCACATTTTTTCCCGATTGGAAAATGTTATCACGTCAATATTTTCTTTAAGTGTCAGAGATTTCCGATTAGACATATTATATACAAGAGCCAAAAACCAACTGAAAAGTGAAGAGAGGGAAGTTCTGCAGAAGGAATGTGAACCGAACAGATTTATGGAATATTCCCGGAACCGTGATACCGCGTAGGTAAAACAATAGTAATCTGCCAGCGGGAAAATCATATGCTTCTGCTGAAAAGGAAGAGGTTCCCGTTGTGAAATTCCTAGGAAGATATTACTAGTCACTATTCTGTATATATATCTTATTCTTACAAAGAGTTTGTTATTGTTTACGCATTTTTCTGGAAACCTACACCGATGGGAACGCTTCTATAAATAACATTAGCTGTAATTGTCCGTAGTAAGGAGGTAAAAAATCAGGTTTTTCTGTCCTTGTCCTTTGTACAGAGGTGTCCGCAATATAGAGGTTCATTTTACCTATAGCAAAATTCGGGGCGGTGAGAAAATGTCCGGTAATAGAGGTGTCCGCTGTAGGGAGGTGCCCGTTAAGGGAGGTTTCACTGTACTACAAAATGTTAACGAAACAGTGGACCAAAAATACAAAAATTTACTTCTCATAAATTTATATTATTTCTAAATCTAGCTATAAATTTTTACAAAAAAAAAAAAAAACATTAGTAATAATATAATTAATGTTTATGTAAAAACTTCAGGCTATTAGAATTTGATCAAACATTGCAAATGATCGAATAAGTCAGCATAATATATAAATATATATATATATATATATATATATATATATATATTAAATTTGAAAAAATATTCAATTTATTTAATTGAGAAATTGGTAACGCATTCATGGGCTTTCAAGTACACATTTTATGTATTATTTTTACTTATGTTTTATTCGAATATTTTAAAGGCGTTTGGTTATTCGAAAAAGATTTACTGATTTCATGGCGTTCATGTAAACTGGGATACATAAATTTTGTTTGCGTTTAAAGTCAAGGAAAAAACGAATTCTGTAACAGTCACAGCTGTTTTAAGATTGTCTCATATTTTCCTTAATATCTCGAAAACGGTTAGAACATAGTAGTAATTGCGGACTAGGCATTCGAACGGTAAATAAATCATTTACAAAAAAGATACGAAATTTCCAAGTGTTGAAAAGTGTTGTTTTCGTTACTTTGAACGTTTTTTTCTTTTTTTTTCTTGTTTTTTTTTTTTTGTTTTTTTTTTGTATTGATTGTAGTTTATTAATTGCAGTAAAACGATTTTGCCAGTAAAACAGACATGTTTTAGAGTCTAGATGCTCACTGCTGCCAACATACTTGATTGAAATATCCCTCATTCAATGCCAAAATCAGACATTACAAAGCAGTAATTAAACAAAAAATGTCATATACTAGTGAAGCCAGCATAGAAAACACACAATCTAAAGAAAGAAGAAATAAAAATAATTATGAAAATTTTTGTAATAAGATTTCAAAACTTTCCAAACTCATTTTCAGATAAAAATATATAGATTTATTTAGACACAACGACCAAACCCTGACAAATTCTACCTTATATATAAATATATATATATATATATATATATATATATATATATGTGTGTGTGTGTGTGTTCGCACTCCAACATAAATATGTCAGACAATTCATACACACCAACGGTTAAGAGTTGGCTACTACCGTTTTTTCACAGCACTTCGCTAATTCAAACACCAAATATCTCGCTTCTCTACAAGATCTATTACGAATAGGTGTTGCAGAAAATAGGAAGAAAGTTGAGGACGAAATATTAACTGGTTCAATTACTAGATTTCCAGTCGACATTAGGGATGAGAACGTTATGGAAGCGCGCTGAGATGACGCAGTTCCTGCGAGTCGGACTATTTAGCTTATTTAAACTTAATATTGTATCTTATTCTAAAAAAAGAAAATGATCTTTCGAGTTTTTCTAAATGAAGTTGTTTATCAACAAAACATATGTGTAGATAGAGTATTTCTGGCCAGGGGTCAAATGATACTTTCTTTATTTATTATTAATATTTAGTTTATTTTAGAAAATATCGCAATCTACAATTCAATTGTATTATGTAATTTGATACATGTTACTTGCTCACGCCTCAGGTGTCTCCAGTTGTCAACCGAATAACTTCCTTGTTAGGAAGGATTCTAGGATGACCTGGAGTTACCTTACGCCATCCAACCACAGCCTGCGACTAGCAGGGAGGATTGAAGGCGAAGGAGACGTGGGCTGTGATATCATGAGGAGAGAAAATATCCACAGATATCACTCTCAATTTATTCAATTATAATTTCTTTGATCACTCCACGGATAGATGTTTTTGTTCACTCCACGACACTTCACTGCCTAAGTAAGTCTCGGGGCCACATCCTGTTAAGGCGTCTTGGTGGAGAGGAAGGATGATTGGTGCAGGATAAGGATTGGGCTATAGGATTAGGATGATTGATTAATTTGCTATGGAAAGATGAGAAGCGGCTAGGGATTATATCTTGGACAAAAGGGATATTTAGGTCATTATGGAGGTTTCGATTTGTAAATAATAAGGAGCATTGACTACGGTACGTAGGACTTTAGATTGGAATGTTTGGATTTGGTGGATGTTGGAATGCTTGGCTGTCCCCCAAAGTTCTATTCCGTAAGTCCAGATAGGTAATACTTTCTATGAAAATAAAATGAGTTTATTAAGCGCGAATGTTTATCGACAGGTTTATCACATAATTCCATTTAACGGAAGATATTAAAAAAAAACATTACTAGGACCCGGGAAATATAAGCCTCCCTAAATTTCGTTCTTGGTCACGTAACGCAATAGCAATTCCGAGATGGAGGAAGAGTTTTTATATTGTACCTTCTGGTCCTTCCACTTTATTCTTGTCGTTCAGTCATTCTTCTCAATTCGATTATCTTCTCCTCTATTTTGGCAGTAGTTCTTGGTTACAATATGTAGGGCTTATAAAATAAGTAGCGTTCGTGAGGTAATCCTGGAACAATTTCCAAAAGATTCTAGGGGTATGAAGGTTATGGGAAGATATGGCCCTAAAATGACGCAGCTCCTGCAAGTCGTGCACTTTAAGATATTAACGAAAAGTACGAAACTGATGTAAATATATTTTTTATAAGCCACATTTGAATCGCGCATGATTAGCTTAAGACAAAGTCCGAAAATCCAGTGTTCCAAATATGACAGACTGAAACTTGAAAAAGAACCTATGAGAAAGATGTATTTTGTGACGAGAGCAGTTAACACAATGACAAAATACTAGAATTTGTAAGAGACAATTATATGTAAAACAAAATTTAATGAACCACTGGCAATTTAGGTATTTATTGTGGATGCTCATTATTTTTGGCGAATAGCATACTTTTTTCGTGAGCTGAATTCAGGGATGCCACTGATTTTGTCAAATTATTGCGTTTTGATAAATTCTTATCCCTGGTATAATTAGGAAAACTTGTACTTAGTATTATGTAAAAAGGTTAAACACATACTCTCATGAAATATTGAAGATAAGTAAAATTTAGGCGCCATTATGTACTGAAAACTTATGTACTTTACCATAAATTACTCAATGGGACTTTTCAATTTTTGCTCGGAAAGCTCTATTATAAACTACCATAAATTCGTTCTCATTTTAAGATTCTCGTTTTACTACCATAATCCCATTTCTGCTAAAATCAATTACAAAAAAAAAAGCACTAAAACACTTTGAAAAACAAACATAAAGACTCGTTCAAAGGAAAGAAAGAAACACTTTCGAGGTTTTAAGCACTTATTTCTACGCTTAAGATTGTCACATAGAAAATGTTTTAGAACAGTTTTTGTAGACAATTTACTAAGTTTTTGAATAGTTACTGACCATTTACCTCGATTTCCCAACCGTTTTCGAGATATTTAAGGAAATATACGAACATTGCAAAAATGCTCATGACTTTTAATACATTTTTTTGTCTAAAACTTCCTCCGAACGTAATGAAAATTTAAATATCTTGAATGTCAAACATGTAGAAATAGTTTTAAATGAATCTATCGTTTTCTAGTATCCGAACTGAAAATTAGTAAGTAAAACTAATTTTATTCGCGATTTCTCGGAAACGGTTACAGATATCAGCTTATAGATGGGTTCCTTCGTTTTTTACGATCAGAACCTTAAAAAAGTGTACCTACAAGATTATAAACGCAAAAAATTAAGCATTTTTTAATATTATTATTATTATTACATTATTATGTTTGTATGTATATATATTTAAACGACCGTTCTTGTAGCGATATATGGATTCTATATATATATATAAGTTTTCTCGTCAGCACTTCCAGATTACATCACAAAATGAACCACATAAGCGGGTTTTCTCTTTACGGGTCGAGGTGCGAACCGCGCTAAAACCAAACCACTAACGACGTACATTGCTTAAAATAGTTTGTGGTGTAGTTCTATTTAATTAACTTGAGGTAGAATGGTAAAAATGGATGAATTATTTTCACGTTAAATATGTTACATTCTGCAGCGTTCTGTTAGCTTGTTTTAAACTGTTAATTGTCTGATGAACTGCATGAAATGTTCTTGTTACAGGCTGAATCGGCGACGAAGGAGGACTACAACGATGCGATTTTACGAATCGGGCGGGAGAAGAGGCTAGACGCCCTGCGTCGCGTAGCCGTTGCGATGAAGGAAGCCTTCTTCAAGCAGACGCTCGCTCCTAACCAGTCCAAGTGCATCATCGCCGAGATCAAGCAGGCTTATCCCGCCATTCATTATGCCGGACAACAGGCCGTAGTCCAGCTGAGGGAGGAGATAGAAACCAAAAACCCGAAGGAACTGGAAGAAGTCACACAGGAAGAAATCGACCAGGAAGTAGGTGATCGCCTTGATGTACCTGTGAACGCCGCCGTGGCCAAGATCGAAGCCGGACTTAAGAACTGTATAGCATTAACAGAATAGTTTTTGTCAATAAGATATTTGTAAATATACTGTAATAAATATGTTTATTCAATTTTGATCCCTATTGACTTTTAACACATCCGAAGGACTGTTGCTATTTAGGCTGCGTCATGAATGAATTCTTGTAAAAGTATTTTAAACCGCTATTGATCCTATCCACTATATACTGAAAATCACAACAAACTAAGAACATATATTAATTGTAAATTATTACTACTAATTTGCCTGAACAATTTATTTTTCTAACTTAATCTACTATATATTTGTCAAATACCACTCATTCACTGACTCACTGACCTATCATCCCCCAGCCCAAACCGCTCGACAGAAAATTTTGCATGGACACTCCCGATATAACGTAGGCACTCACCAAGAAAGGATTTTTTGATATTCGATTTTTTAAGTATTTTTAGAGGGGTTTAAAGTTTTATTTGGTTAGAGCAGCCAAGCCTAGGTAGCATGCGTTGCTAGGACGATAACAGAACAGCTGTTACCGTACATTATCTATTTCGTGGTATTATTTTTAATTGAGGTTAATTTCCACTATGATGGCAGTCCTTGAATTATTAGAAATAAAATGTGATTTTGTCCCTCATAGAGTTTACGCCCTGGTTATGTCCCATCCGAGGTAATAATATCCCGAACCACTTGACACAAAAATTTGAAATTTTGCACAGACAATACGTTTAGAGTGTAAGCACTCGCTAAGAAAGGTTTTTTTGATATTCAAATTTTTAAGTACTTTTAGGGGGGTTTGAATTATTAAGAAGTTCCTCATCGGCTCAAAAATGGTTCGATTTTGATAAAATTTGGTACAAAAATCTTTCTTCTCATTTTTAATGTCAAGTCCATTAACCAGTTGAACTGGAACATGGTTTTTGGAGCGAAATTTGTGCGAGAGATTCCTCGCTCGGAAAACGAATGAAACCATTTTTTAAGCGAGTTCTGTAGCCATTTACCAGAGAAATTGATAGAAATACTTTTCAAAACTCATTTTCTGTTTGGGTATTCAGAAACGAAGTATATGGAAAAAAAAATGTATGAATGTGTGATACAAAGTTTTCGGATCTCAGTATATTTTCTAAAAGATCTCGAAAATGGTTGGGAACTCGTAGTAAGTGGAAGGCGGCTATTCGAAAGGTTACTAAATTCTCTACAAATAAGATTCTGTTGTAATGTTCGGTGGGGCGATGTCAATCGAAGAGATAAGTGCTTACAACTTCAAATTTGTTAGTTTTATGCTTTTCACTGTGTATTTGTCTCTATTTGCTTAACTTTTTAAGCGGTTGTTATATATTTTTATTGTTTTTTGCCAACGGAAATGGTTACCTCCACATGGTGTTTCCTGGGTAGCTTTAAAGTCCGTGCAATAATAAGCTGTACAAAATTATGTAGTAGCGTTAATTTTGATAATATCTTATTTAACTCAATATAAAAAATACTTATCGGCCGTGGTGAAGCACGGGTATTCAGCTGGTCGAAAATGATTGTGAATTTTCATTCTAGGGGGCTAAGCCCCCCCCCCCTTTTAGCCGCCACTGGCCGAATCCCAACCATTCCTTAGCTTCTTATAAGATTACACTGAAGTTTTTGTTGTACTTTTTTAAGTTAATTAATAAAATTATATGAGCCAACATCAACGAAATGCTCAATTATTTTATTTTTTACTGAATTTAATACATATTATTTTGATGATTTATATTTATTATTAATATTTTGAATTAGTGGTTGGCAAATAAACTTGTTAATAATTACAATCTAAAGTTAGGCGAATAATTAATAATTATTAACTATTAGATTATAATCAAAGAACCATCATCAAATAAAGGAATGATATATGCATCTCGGAGATATCGGGGCCTCGGACTAGTAAGGTGTGAGTGGGAAGCTCCATGATGTATGCCCCTAGGAGATATCGGGGCCTCGAATTGTCAGGTGTGAGTGGGAAGCTCCATGATGTATGCCTCTAGGAGATATCGTGGCCTCGGACTAGTCAGGTGCGTGTGGGAAGCTCCATGTTGAATGCCTCTAGGAGATATCGTGGCCTCGGACTAGTAAGGTGTGAGTGGGAAGGTCCATGATGTATGCCTCTAGGAGATATCGGGGCCTCGACTTGTCAGTTGTGAGTGGGAAGCTCCATGATGTATGCCCCTAGGAGATATCGGGGCCTCGACTAGTCAGGTGTGAGTAGGAAGATTCATGATGTATGCCCCTAGGAGATATCGGGGCCTCGGACTAGTCAGGTGCGTGTGGGAAGCTCCATGATGTATGCCCCTAGGAGATATCGGGGCCTCGACTAGTCAGCTTCGTGTGGAAAGCTCCCCTTCAACATTGGTCCATAGCCCAGCGACTGACTATGGTCAGTGATGATTTGTTCAATTATAATTCTTTGTTCAATTACAGCGACGAATTAGCTAATTGTGCAGCACGAGTTAATGTCTCGGTGACGTCCAACACCAGCATTTGTAGGGTAAGACGATCACTCCGTGAGGGGTAATTCGCAGAATGAGCATCCAGGAAATGGCAAGGTGTTGGTGTACGTCATTTAAAGTATATCCCAAAGGCGAACATGTATACAACAGGAATAAATGCTTTGGCATGCTCGGAATTGACCAATGAAATTAAATTAGATGTAAATGATGCACCTCTTAGTGTCCCGAGTGCTTGTCACACTGCTCGTACAAACTGTCCTTACAGCTCTCTTCTTGTCACCGGCGGAACCACAATACCAAACGAAAAACCATTGGAAAAGAAGGATTATGTTTATGTTGTTAGGACGAGGTTTACTGATTAACGTAGGAGAGTTCACGAAGATATATTCGAATTCGAGCAGGAAACCCTTAATCAAAACTCTTAGAATTATTCTACCTAAAAGTAGATCATGAGCCCAAAATATTCAATGAAAAATGACTTCACTGTCACAAAAAAAAAAAAAAAAAAAAAAAAAAAAAAAAAAAAACCGTTGGAAAATAGGAAGAAAGGAATTTAGAGATATGAGGTCTCTGGTTCGGGGCATGAGGATTCCAACCTGTTTTGCAGGGTTCGAAATAGGAGGCGAAAATTTTCCTATCCTAGCTGAGTGTGCTAATGGCCTCGGAAACCGAAACACAAAAATTACGAAAAAAAGAAGACTTGTGAGTACACTAGTGTAGATTCATTTAAGATTCTAAATCAGAACATATCGTTCCTACCATGTCAAACTATCGAATATGCAAAAACTCGTTTTTCAGATTCAGGACTTTGCTCTTTGGTTGTGGGCGAAACGGCTCATCGTAAATTGTGGATACTCTAACCCCTTTAGAATAGCTTTTAATGCCTTAAATAAAGTACCGAATAAGACCATTTTTCAATATATTACTTCCTCAATGGATGGAATATGTTCGTTCGCTAGTTTGCTCCGATTTGCAAATTCGATAGTTTGACATGGTACGGACGATATGACACCTTATCATGAAAAGCGGAGCATTTCTGAGTCCATATGTGGGAAAAGATTATTTCAATTAAACGAATTTTTTTATGGCCTATTTTGTTGACCTCCGACACTACCGGCCGTGCACAAAGAATACTAAATACCATCCAATGAGACTGAGGCCTATGACGACTCGTCAGATTTTTGGAAAATCGTTTGAATTTTTTGACATGCTCTTTGGCAACCTTCTCCGGCAACAAGTGCCTAGGAGATGGAGGAAGACCACGATTACTATCAGGTGACCAAGGTGTACACTTACTCATGGCAAAGTTATACTTGGTAACCTAAAGGTTATTCTGGTCTTTTCCGCCTCCCTGGGCATTCGTGCCTGAGTAAGACAACCCAAGAGCATGCCAAAACGTTAAAGTAAAGATTTTTCTGAAAATTGTGCGTTTTCTCTCCAATGGCTAAATATATTCATCTCATTATTAATAAATTGCGTGATTGCGGAACGACTTGTGTCATCTATTGCTAAATATTTAAACGTTGTCGAAATTGGAAGGAAGTTAAAACATAAAACAATTTATAATCAACAGCCTCAAGGATTATTTATTAAAATAATATCATAACAAACATAATAGGGACAAATTATCAAGCGGAGCATCCGTTAATGAGATTTTCCTGGTTGCTCACAATCGGCTCCAGAGCTGCTTCAAGACTTGCGATCTCTTCCTGCAGGATTTGATCTCTAGTTTTAGCAGGAGCGTCAGCAACTACTTGGGCCCGTCTAGCCTCGAGCTCTTGGTTCAAAGAAGTGTTGACGGCGGCCAGACTTCTTCCTTGCTGGATCCCTAGGCATTTCCTCTGGACGGGAGTAAGTCCAGGAGATGATGATGCCGTTATAGTTGCCACCGCAAGGCGCTGCAAGGCGTTCTGTCTGACAATGGATCCTGCTTCGTTTTGGGCGCTTATTACTTCGCCACTTGTCGCTCCATCTGCCTGCAATTTTATTTAAAATCAGAACTTAATTATGGAACGAATGGAAAAGCAATATCCGGGGAATTGGCCCAATTAAATCCACGGTTAATTGGGGGGGGGGCGTTCTTTTAACAACCGAACGTTTTAACAGATTCAGAAGAAATGTATGTTATTCAGGGCGGCTACATGAAAACAGTTTTGACAGTTGTCAAACTTTACCTACGATCGAAAAAATTGTACCTACTACCTAATTGCCAAAAATGAGCCTCGTTAAAAATTAGGGGTACCCAAAAAAAACAATAATTTGATAAAATGTATTTTGGTATTAATACTATATTAGTCTTTGAGGAGTTAAAAATCATACCATTAAACTTATCTGTGGATCAGTTTTCGTGTTCAAAATTTCATTTAGTATGAAGTTAGTATGAAGTCTTTGGCAAAAAAATAAATAAATTCAAAAGTCAAAACGTTGATTAATTTCGTGTACTCCTATTTTATACTTCTATTATTCAGCGGTGGATTTGTTTAGGTAATACTATTACGCAGAAATGCTGGTCTCCTTCACAAGACAGTTCTCCATATTCTTTAAATTGTTTTAGGATATTAAAAAAAAAAAAAATATCAGATTAAAATATTACATAAAAAATAACAATCACTGGAGAATTTCATTTAAAAAAAAAAAACAATAATTCTCCCCAGCGAAGAAACCTCAAAGATTAAATATATATATACATATATATATATATATATATATATATATATATATATATACATATATATATATATATATATATATATATATATATATATATATATAGAGAGAGAGAGAGAGAGAGAGAGAGAGAGAGAGTGAGAGAGAAAGAGAGAGAGATTACTCTCCCTTCTCTCTCTCTCTCACCCTCTCTCTGTCTCTGACAAAAACAAATCACACCAAGTTCTTCGTTTAAAACATATTTAATTTATTAACGCGATTTTCCCCTCTTTTCCCTTCTTTTTAAAATTTTATTTAATTTAGTGTTTTAAGTTGCCTTATTCCAATTACGACGTATCATTTTTAAAAAAACGTTGAATCTCCAATTGAATATATGACCAAGAGTTCTGCAAGAAGGGGACGACTAGTCATGCCTAGTATTTCATTAAAAATGTCACAAAAAATTAAGTGAGCTCATAAGAAGCCAAAGTTAAATAAAAATGTTTGGAACAAAGTGAAACTAATAACATCAAGCTAGAAGTCTAAATAGTAATACATAATAAATAAGAGGATGTCACATGTATAATACATATGTTTGTGAATGTGTAAAAATAAAAAAACTTACGTTATAAAAGAGAGCCACAGCTATGAAAAGTGATGCTATTATGTTTGCCATATCGTTTGGTGTGACAGAGTTTTCATTTCGACTCCTTATATACCCCCGGTTACTCAACATACTGATAACGAAGATGTAATAAAGAGCAGAAATACAAAACACGTAATCACTTTTATTATTGGGGTACTTCAATATTAATAATTTGAAAATTACAGAAACATCCTAAGGATTTGGGCGGGAAAGGAGGACGGACTGCAAGAAATTAAGAAAGCTCCCAAATGATAAATTATAATATTAAATAAGACTCCTAATTGTAGCAACTGCGTCATCTTTGCGTATTACTATATAATATTTATCCCTGGAGTGTTTTGTTAAATTTCGAATAAAAACTCAGAATTTGTCTTACTGTATTCACAGGTGATGTGCTTTTATCTGAAAATGACAGATCAAGATATACATTTTTTACCAGCCCTATTACATATCTTACCCCGGAGATAAAGGACACAGTGTCCATCTTTTTATTAAATTTACTTAACAACATTTTCTTATTGTGAATTTTGTTCCCATAAATAACGAAGATAAAACAGCGAAAAATAAAACCGTGCCTGTTTTCATTAGAGGTAAAAGACACCATGTGGAGGACTTGGTTTTGTTTGACTATGATTAATACTTCCAGTTACCTATCAATGCCAATAAGTTCCCTTTACTTACTTACTTCCTCGGCGCTACATCCCACTAGTGAGACATGGCCTCCAAAATCAGCTTCCGCCAGTTGTCACGGTCTTGTGCTACCACTTTCCTGTTCCGGACTCCGAGTAGGCTACAGGCATCGGCGGCTACTCCATCTTGCCATCTCAGCTTGGGTCTGCCAACTCGTCTGGTTCCATGAACTCTCTCAGAGAATAGAATTTGAGGCATGTCTTGGTCTGGCATCCTGGCTAGGTGTCCTGCCCAGCGGAGACTTCCACATTTTATATGCTTTACTATGTTAGCCTCCCTAAATAGGTTGGCCAACTCTTGGTTTGTCCTACGTCTCCAGTTTGCCTGGTCGAGGACACTCCCATATATGCTCCTCAAGACCCGTCTTTCAAAATAGGGGAGAGATAATTCGTCTCGCTTCGTTATAGTTCATGTTTCTGAGCCCTAACAGAGGGCTGGCCTGATTAGGGTTTAATAGAGCAATATCTTTGTGGATCTTGTAAGAATGCTCCCTCTCAGTTGCCTACCAAGTCCATAAAAACTTCTGTTTGCTGCCAGTATCCTACTATTAATCTCCTTGGACATGTCATTATCAAAAGTGAGAAAACAGCCCAAATACTTAAACTGCCTCACTTTTTCGAAGGAGAAGGAGCCCATGGTGACCGTTTCTCCTGGCCTAGCTTGTTGTCCGGCCACCACATACTTGGTTTTCCCTTCGTTAAGCTTGAGACCCATTCTACGAGCAGCTTCCTCTAAAGCAATAAATGCCTCTTCTACTGCATTCAGGGATCTACCCACTATATCCAGATCATCTGCATATCCCAATAGCTGAGTGCTTCTGGTAAGGACAGTTGCATGTGTCTGTATTCTGGATTGCCTCACTGCGTTCTCCAAACCCAGATTGATGCCAATAACTTTGTGAAAAAATTTCTTTAAACTGTTTCTATAAGGAACAAATGTTATTAGTTCAAAGCTACGGTAAATTAGTTCTCCTGAACGATTTGAAGTATGTGACATGGTGTCCCTTACCTCCGGGGTAAAGATCTAGGCGCACGGTAGTGCGCCAGGCCAAGTTCCGGCCTAAGCATACTGTGTGTATATTACAGGCGGTCTTAGAGCCGATTTTTACCCTCTCATAACATCCAACCAGGTAAAGATAAAGTTATGAAATTTTACACAGGTATTATACTACTAAATGTGAGTAAATCTGAAAATTTTCATAATTCTACATCGAATAGTTTCTGAGATATAACCGATCGAAAATCGGGATTTATAGGACTCACTCACTCACTCACTGACTCATCAAAATTATTAGGCACTTCCCATGATGCTAGAGACTTGAAATTTTGCATGAAGATAGATATGAAGACACCATTAAAGGAAAAAATCGAAAAATCGCGAAAAGTTGTGTTTGACTCCGCTTCCGGGGCGGGGGCGTGCCAGTTTTGTACTTCCTTCGGAAACCCGTCATTCCGTCCGAAACCCATGATGTGGGGTATCAAATGAATTGTCTCGGTATGAAGAACCCATATTTGATGTTATAAGAAACAATCAGACGCATATAGGCTCGGAAAAAATCTTATACCAGCTGTCTGTCTGTATGTTTGTTCCTCTTACAAATCCGTACTGTTTGACCGATTTTGACCAAACTTGGGACACAGATGGGTCTTAATACGGGGCAAATCATAGGCTAGGTTAAATGGTCTATCAGCAGTCTGTCTCTCTGTTTGTTCCTTATACAAATACACACCGTTTGACCGATTTTGTCAAAATTTGACACACATGTCGGTCTTTATCCGGGTAGTGTCATAGGCTAGTCAAAATCGTCTATCAGCTGTCTGTCTGCATGTTTGTTCCTTACACAAATTCACACCATTTGACCGATTTTGACCAAACTTGGCACACAGGTAGGCCTTGGTCCGGGGAATGCACTAGGCTAGGTAAAAAAGGTCTTTCAGCTGTCTGTATGTTTGTTCCTTATAAACATTCACACCGTTTGGCCTATTTTGACCAACCTTGGCAAGCAGGTAGGTTTTGATACGGGAGTGTCATATATTACCTATGAGGTTTTGTACTTTTTGTTCCATCGGAAAGCCATAATTTCTTCTGAAATCCATCATGTGGGGTAGCAAACGAATATTCTTGGTAAGGAGTACCTATATTTGAAGTTTTAAGAAACATTTCGACGCATCTTAACAACAACAGTTGTGACTTCTTTCTTAAATGTAGTAAATATAGTCGTAGGGGTTCACTGCATAATATACTTCAAAGCAGATACTAAGTTTTTCAAAGTCGAGCCATCTAAATTTCAATGTTTAGGATCACAAACCCAAAATGTATCGTCTTTGTTATTATATTTTTCTTGATGGCCTTCTACACTTTCCTTATTGTGATCTTTATCCTCGGGATAAGGTTCCTGTGTTTTACAGTGTAATAGTTTAGTTAGGCGACCAATCAATTTGACCTCTAGAGTAACGTCATCTGGAAGAGCTTCTAACTTTTCTAGTCTAGTGATTAGATTTACGTAGATTGATTATTGGTATCAAATATCAAGCAGTAAGGAGAACCTTATGCAGAATCCAAAGACCCTGGTTTTATATGAAGTACAAAACCCAGTAGGTATGCGGCAACTAAATTCTATTTAATACTTAGAAAAAAGTAATGAGATCCCCAAAAAAACATAAATGTGAAATAGAGGCCAAGTTCCTGCCCCCACAAAGAAACACTCCCTTCCTCAAAAATATCCCCTCCTAAAACCCCCCAAAAAAGATTTACCATTCTACACTCCAAAAAAGTAGTATGAGTTGGTGTATTAATTCAACCAAAAATATTTGCCAATACAAGAGATGATACATAAAAGAAATGTCCAAGTTCATTACTTGGAAGACCTCATAGTTACTTACTAAGAACAGTAAAGACACCTCAACTGACCTTTAAAAACAACAATAAAAATACTTATATACAGTTACTAAAATATCACTTTCCTCAACCAGGTATATTCTTAAACTTGGCAATGTTTAGTTTTTCTCTAAAGATAATTTCGGCACAAAAAAAACATTGCCAAGTTTAAGAATATACCTGTTTGAGGAAAGTGATATTTTAGTAACTGGATATAAGTATTTTTATTGTTGTTTTTAAAAATCAGTTGAAGTGTCTTTACTGTTCTTAGTAAGTAACTATAAGGTCTTCCAAGTAATGAACTTGGACATTTCTTTCTTGTATCATCTCTTGTATTGGCAAATATTTTTGGTTGAATTAATACACCAACTCATAATACTTTTTTGGAGTGTAGAATGGTAAATCTTTTTTGGGGGGTTTTAGGAGGGGATATTTTTGAGGAAGGGAGTGTTTCTTTGTGGGGGCAGGAACTTGGCCTCTATTTCACATTTATGTTTTTTTTTTGGGATATTAATCACATAATGACGTAATATCTACTGAGACAAAATTGTGACTTATCTGACGACATGAAAGAAGTGACATCCGAAGGGATTTTAAATACTAGAAAACAATACACTTAGACCCGGTGCACACCGAAGAAACTGGTTTCATGAACCTTTAGTTTCATGAAACCGATTTCAGAACCCCTAGAGAACGAAAATAACGGTGGTTCAAATTTGAGGTATATATACATATACCTATATATATATATATATATATATATATATATATATATACCTATATATCAAATTTGTATATATATATATATATATTTATATATATATATATATATATATATATATATATATTTGTCTGTTCGCGGCATAGCTCAGTGAATAATGGTCCGATATTGATAAAATTTGGTACAAAAATCCTTCGTATAATTTGAAGGGTCAAGTTCGTTAACCAGCAGAATCCGTCCACCGAAACCTGGTTTTTGGAGCGAAATTCGCGCGAAAAAAATCGTGATGCTTACTTCATATGCTTGCAAGTACTCGTTTTATAGGTTTATTCGCCTATAAGAACGAATTAAAGCATTTTTAATGCGATAGCTTTAACCGTTTTCTAGAAAAGTGGAAAAATAATTGTTGAATCAAGGTTTTGGTTTGGGTACTTAGAATCATGGGATTCATTTAAAATATTTTCGGCATGTTTGAAATTTATGTAAACAAAGATGTTTTAATTTTGGTTACGTTCGGATTAGAATAAAATATTTTATTTTTAGACATGAAAAGTTTTGGGGAACTTCGTATATTTTCCTCAATATCTCGAAAACGGCTGGGAATCGGAAGGTAGCCATTCAAAAGCTTACTAAATGCTCTACAAAAAATACTCTAAAGAAATTTTCGATTAGGCGATGTCAATCGGAGAAATAAGTGCTTAAAACTTCAAGTGTGTTTGTTTTGTTCTTTTAAACGGGTTTTTGTAGTTGTTTAGCTCACTTCTTAATTGTTTTTTTTTTTAATTGGAATTATTTTTATAATTAGTACTATAGTAGAAGAGTATAAGAAAATGTAAACATTTTGATATTTTTCAAATCATTGAACAGTAAGATTAGTATCTCTAGGAGTGGATGCAGGGTGCTGCCTGACCCTTTTTCTGTAGGTAGAGGTGAGGGTCTGGGCGGACCAATTTGAGGTCATAAATTATTTCATGAAAGGTCTAACCAAAATTATAACTGTTTTTATTTCAATCTTTCCAAATGACATTAGGATTAAGAACGGAACCGCGCTAAGATGATGGAGTTCCTGCGAGTCAGACTTTTTTTATAAACGAATACTTAGTACAAGTAACCTTAAGGATTAAGAGTTAACGCAAGATATTTTGCTGCTTGAGAATGAGAAGGAACACGTTAGAAGGGTTACGAAATCGTTAGATAACTCCAAAATATGACTAATATGTGCATAGTTACGTATTCCCGCACCTACATTGGAGTAAATATGTTATCATTATGTTGAATAATAAAGTATGCATAAGGCATAACAGGCAGTATAAAATACCAGTTTCACTAATCTGAAAACATTATTCAGACTGGAATCAGAAGATGGCTAAGTTCGTACTCTCACTCATTGTAGCAGTTGCTTTTTGCTATATTGTAAGTACTGTTTTTTTCTTATTTTTCTAAAAAAAAGATTTTGCACCGATCCGATCTTGTGAAAACAATAATCATTTATCAATATAAAAAAGTCCGTCACGCAGGAGCTGCATAACTAAGCACTTTCCTCAGAATTTGGGTAGTGTAGACTGCTTTCCAGAACATTTTGCTTAAAATGTCCTACATAAATATAATAAAAACATGAATAGTTCTATTTTAAATTTGTAATGAGTAACTGATCAATTGTTAATTTGCTTCCAGAGTTATGTTTACACATGGTACCTATTACACTACGTAATAAATAAAAAAAAAACCTCATATTATCGTATTTTGATCTAACGCAGGAACAGGACACAGTCACTCTAGTGGTAGAAAGCACTCCTTGTGAACCTACGTCTGGCGGGCTTTACTATTGAAATATATTACAAATTAAACCCCCGCTTTCCGATAGACCGATTCAGCTCATTTTTACAACACTTCTTTCTCATGAGTTACCCACGACGTATACCGCGTTTCGTTACAATACAGCAGAAATTACGACCGGTATGAGGATATTAGGAATTTGGGTCCGGAGTAACCCCCCCCCCCCCCCCCCCCCCCCCCGCTTCTAAAGAACCGATTTAGTTTATTTTTACAACACATATTTACCTGTAGATTACCACTACGTAACCGAGTTTCGTCGAAATATACCTAAAATCACGGCTGGTAGTGGCGAATTGGTATTGTGGGTCCGGAGTAAACCCCCCCTCCTAATGAACCGATTTAGTTTATTTTTACAACATATATTTACCTGTGGATTACCACTACGAATACCGAGTTTCGTTGAAATATACAAAAAATCACGGCTGGTAGTGGCGAATTGGTATTGTGGGTCAGGAGTAAACCCCCCTTCTAATGAACCGATTTAGTTCATTTTTATATCTCACTTTTCTCTCTATATTACCACTACGAATACCAAGTTTCGTTCAAATATAACAAATATTACGGTTGACATAGTCAAATTAGTGTTTTGGGTTCGGGGTAACCCCCCCCCCCCTTCCGGTGGACAGACTTTAGTGGTTAACGAACTCGTTCAATCGTTTGCTAATTGAATGCTATATACCAAGTTTCGTGACGAAAAAACAAAAACTCTGGCCGCTATCGTGTTAACAGTCATATATATATATATATATATATATATATATATATATATATATATATATATATATATATATATATATATATATAAATTATAACGGGGGTCATTTTCGGTGTCTACTAGGTAGGATCGATAAAGATTTGAAGAAATTTTTCAAAAATTCCGTCATGAGTCCAACCTCAATAGCTACTTTCCTTCGGAGGAAAGTGCTAAAAAACGTGGTTCCATAACAGAAACTCGATATATTTTTTATTTTTTTTTTGTATTTCCCATTATTAATAACAGAGATTTTTTGGAAGTATTTTTTTTTTTTTATTTACAGTCCTGAATGGTCTTGACCTTCAAGTACTGATGGTAAGTGGTAATCCACGGTGCATCTTATTTGAGTTTGATGTTGGAGGTGGCAAATGTTTCCGAAAATATCTTCTGAAGACTTGAAATAACAGTAATTTAGGTATAAATAAATCGTATATATGCCGGAAGATTCATTTAAAAAAAAATTAATAATGTCGTTATCTTTGTAATTATTTTTCGCTCAATACTCCGAAAGTATTTATGTCAGAGACGATCTCAAGGCTTCAAAATATTTGTAATAAAAATTTCTATATTGTTTCATTAATCAGATACCTTAAAATAGATTCCTGGCTAAGCAAAGTAGCAATGAGAATGAAAAATAGGGCGAAAAATTGACATTTTTATGTTATTTTTTTCGGCTTAAAATTTTGTCCTTCATATTTTAGGAAGAAAAAGGTCATTATACGTACAATAAAGAAATGAATTATGCACATTATCATTTCATGCATAGGGGATAAACCTACATATGAGCTTAACCCTAAAATTCACTTCTGAAGTCCTCAACATGAATAACATCATTATAAAATTACATAAGCAACGAAAATACGGGTTGAAAAAACTTGAGAAAAGTTAGCAAGTGCAACTTAAAAAAATAAAGGGCAAATATATTAATGAGTAAATAAATAAATAAAATTGCTTAAAAAAAATTACATAATAAAATGAATTAGTAATATTACAACAGTATTAGAGCGTGGGCAGTACTGGGCTGTATGCTAGAGGACTTATTTAGATATATTCGTAGTAGTGATGGCCGATTCTAGAAAGTAAATCGATTCGAATCGACATGAAGTACGAATTTGGTAGGTAATTGTAAGTAATCACAAAATCGATCCACGCTGAAGATCGATCTTTTAAATCGATCTGAACTAGCTGATCTTTCTTATAGGTCCATTTTTTCATTTCGATTCAAAAAATCTATACATATACCAGAATCACCATCGCCCATCACCACTGTCAACACTTCATTAAGCGGGCACTGGTTAACGTGGTTTGGTCGTTGACATCAGGCTTCTTTAAGTCATTCGAAACATTATATATTTTTCTTTAGGTCCTCCCCTAAAACAATAATTAAAAATTTGTTTCTCTCTTAGGCCGAAGGTGCCACACCGAAAGACAGGCAAGCAGCAATAAACATAATTAGCAACCAAGAGAGACAGCTATGCTATGGTAGACTGAACGCCGCTGTCGCTGCAGCGTCCTCGCCGACCGAAACCCAAGAGCAAAGAAACTGCATCCAGCTCCAAGTGGCCACCGCCTACCCGCAGATCAACAGAGCTATCGTTCTCACCCAGCAGGCTCTCAGGAACGAGACAGACCCCGCTCTTAATGGAAAGACTTTGGACCAGCTCGGAGATGAAATCAGACAGGGAATTCAGGCCGCTCTGGAGCCAATTATCAGCGAGAAGGAAGCAAATATTGCCAGCTGTTAGAAATCTAAGATAATAACAAACAAAATGTAATTATTAACAATGAATTAAATTATTTTGCAAACTGCTTCATAGTTTCAAATCTATTCCCTGCTTTTATTTATGTAGGATGGTGCAATACTTTGCTAAAAAGAGACTGCAACTGTTAATCAAAGGATCCTTTGAAGCGACCCAGTGTTTTGAACGAGGAACAAAAAAAAAAAAAAATCCGACTCCTATTTGGTAAGTTTACAACAGGAATTCTTAATATTTTGCCTACAGTAGAACAAAACCTGCACATTTGTAACTTCAATCATTGTTTCATCCGACTTAAGGGATGGAACCTTAGGAAATTTATTAAGCCTTTGAATCATTACTGTTTAATAACGTACACTGTAAATTCGTCAAGATTAACGAAAATTTATATTCTTGAAGAATCTGGCAGAAGTTGCTCCCCAAAATGGTTTAAAACATTAACATAGAAGAAGTTTCCTCCTTACTCTTCTTTTCCTTTTATTTTATTAAGATGAACCTGAAGAGCTTCGAAACGTCGCTAAAATAAGTTAATATTTTCAACAAGTTTGTAGAGTAACTCCTGCATTTTTTTTTTAAGAATCGACTGATGCTTTCCCACCCTCACCTTGAACTTATAAAAATTCATATATTTTAGTTGCCTTTGACTACACAAAAAAAAAAAGTAACTTGAAGCTAATTCACGGCAAATTCTGCGTGTTACATTGAACTTGAGCTTCTTTGATGGACAAAATATATTTGTGTCAAATCTTAGCCAAATCTTGCGAAAAAAAAACATATATACAAATTCGAATGGCCGATACTTGATGTTAAAATTACTTATCGGCACCTAGGATTACGTCATCTAGTAGACCTAATTGGCGTGTTCCCGTCCTGTAGGAAAGCACGAAACATCCGAATAGTGGGACTTTGGAGTTAGAATCATGAAGAATATTTAATAAAATATCCATAAACTAAATAGGAATCACAATATTAAATTAGCAAAATAAAACAATTAGGTCCCCGAACGTCACTCAGAACCCCAGATTATTTACGACACGGAACATCATACAGGTCGCCCTACCCATGTTTTTTAATCTATAGATTGAGCTTAAGTAGAAAATGAGCTGAGTAATTATTATATTTATTAATGCTTCCTTTGGGGCGCGTGGCATCACGCAAGGAGGCATGCTGGGCAAGAATTGTTCACTACAAGCGAACACGCGTCTGTATTAATAATGGACCATACGTAAGTTGCAACATATATGTATATATATATGTGTATATATATATATATATATATATATATATATATATATATATATATGAGTGGGT
This sequence comes from Gonocerus acuteangulatus, assembly GCA_946811695.1. Lineage (NCBI taxonomy): Eukaryota > Metazoa > Arthropoda > Insecta > Hemiptera > Coreidae > Gonocerus > Gonocerus acuteangulatus. The sequence continues at coordinate 26,791,871 of OX328130.1, forward strand.
GTTTGTGTGTGTCTGCTTCTCATTATATAGATCTTTGTTTTTGTAATTAATTTAAGGAGTGACATAAAGGTTACAGTAAAACAAGATACGTAATATATTCTTTTTGTTTGTCACAGAGCTTCCAAAGTGAATTAGAAAAGTACAGGTGAGTAATTTCTGCTACAGCAAGTTTTATTTGCAAAATAGCGCCTAAAATCTAACTTTTCTTCAAGATTTCATTGGTCGATGATGTACTTTGGGTGTTTTCCACTTAAGTGTTCAAATACCTAATATCTCGTTTCTCTACAAGATGTATTAGAAGTAGGTGTTGCAGAAAATATGTAGTAAGAAGGTTGAGAATATAATATAAAACCAAGATTTCCGATTGACATCAGGGGTAATGAACGTTATGGAATGGGCTTATGGTGACGCACTTCCTGCGATTCGGACTTTTTAACTTATTAAAATGTAATATCGTATTCTATTCTAAAAAAAAAAAAAATCTCTTTTAAGTATTTGGAAATTAAGTGGTTCATTATAAAAACATATAAGTGTAGACAGCATCTTTTTGGCCAGCGCACGGTGGGGTAAAGGACTTATAATCTTGGCCAATAATATTTCTGATGCTTAATTAATTCATTTTCTTTGATTATATATATACAAATGGGCCATATATGATTTCAGTAATTGGTTTTAAGGCGATAATAGGATTCTGGGGTGTCCCGTGGTCTAGTGGTAAACGCCAGACTCAGAATCGGGAGATGGTGGGTTCGATCCCCACCGGCGCGCCGGTAGAAATTTTCTCATCCCACGGCTCGTTAGGAAAATTCCTCGCTGCTCCTTAGATGTCGGCGCTAATGGCCTACACGTCGAAGTGCCATAAAAAATATAGCATTCTGTTGTTTTAAATAATTTATAATTGTTAGGTATAATACGTATAATTTTATAAATTTTCTATCAATGTTACCAGAGGACACACACACATGCAGACACGCCTACATACACCCACGCGCGCGCACGCACAAACACACACACCACTTCCTTGAAATTCCACAGAAAGTAATACCAATTTTGAATAAGCATCCCTGTATTTCTTTGCACGGGATGGGAGCTAGATTTTTTTTATATATCCTTTATTATATCACTAGCTTGAGGATTACTTCCAGAATTGCATTTCGTAGCATACAGCAATTCCATTACCGTCAGTGGTAGTATGTAACTTTTCACTTTTACTCACTTCGACTCCGCTCACTAGATTCTTCGAATCTATAAAATGTGGTGGAATCCATTTTTATTTAAACTGTGAAATTTGAAACAAGAAAATAAGTGTTTGATTTGTTTTTCTGAATAATCGTCATATTTTCTGGGAAGATTCTATTTAATTTTTTTGTCTTTTTTTTCAGCGGCTGCTGAGGCCATTAGCACATCTAGTTGTTCTTTATAATTTAAGGTTCTTTTATTTACTGCATGATGTAAATACATTTTGTCTAGTCATTATTTTGACTCCGAAAAACGACAAACATAAGAAATGCATTCGTGAACTTTGACATTAACAGGCATGTACTCGTACACGCTCATCCGCGCGAATCTGCGATGTCTGATAATATATTCTTAAAGTTGAATAATTCCTTTTAATATTGATATAAAAACATCAGGTTGGAAATGCTTGGAAATATAACAAGTTATATTATGTACTTGTTATAGTATAACCTTCAAGTTATGTCAAATTTGGCGTTAAAAAGGCCAAAAGATTTTATTTTTTCTTATGTGGTCAAACTAATTAACAAATGGCCTAATTATTGCTAAAAAGCAATAAATGTACTCTCGTTTACTTGCTCCATGGTGATCCATTACGAAAATTGCAATAAAAATTGCAAACTCCAGAAAAATTAATTTTTTACAAAGATAAATATACGGAGTAGAGATAACAAGTCAGTGTCCTAATAAAAACTGTCAACTTTGTTGTGGTACGCCAGACTTACGGGTAATCCCAGGACCGGGATTAACGTTACATGTTGTTCACAAACTATTCAACTATTTTTAGCACTAATTCCTTTTTGTCTCAGATTACTTTTACAAAATGGACTTTTGGCCAGTATTTCAGGGCAAATACCTCACTGTGACACGTGGACTTCATTTTCTTCGTTTAACATAATTAATTTTCTGGTCTCCAGGTCCGTCCATTTCTTGGTTGAATCATCTGAGGTAGTTTGGGTATGGCCACAATCCGTAAGATACTCTTCAGCCATGACAGTATAATGAAAGCACAACCACTCAGTCAGCCAACTTGCACAAAACTGTCGGGAAATATCTCCCACTGTTTGATCGGGCGACAGTGCGAGTGCGAGAAATTCCTAGAGCTGAGTTTCCTCTTTAGGCGAGCAAGTTCAAGTGTCAGACACTCCCACAGCAAGCTCGCGACATCAGTTGCGCGTGTACTTGCGACACTGCTCTCCAGGCTGTTTACACATGCAATTTTCACTGTCGGGCAGAAAACTCGCGCAATTTCTCGCCCGTGTAAATGCAGCCTTATACTTGATTACCTAAAGGTTATTCTTGACTTCCTCCCTCTCCTAGGCATTGGTGCCTGAAGCGGGCTACCAAAAAGTATGCCAGAACGATAAAGTAACGATTTTTCAGAAAATTTGTCAATTTCTCTTATTTGAATACCAACCATTCCTTTACTCTGATCGCCTCAATGGCTAAATATCTTCATTAATAAATTGTGTGATTGCGAACGAAAAAAATCGACTTGTGTCATCTATTGCTAAATAATGAAACGTTGTCGGAAATGGCAGGAAGTTAAGACATAAAACAATTTATAATCAACAGCCTCAAGGCTTATTTATTAAAATAATATCATAACAAAAATAATAGGAACAAATTATCAAGCGGAGCATCCGTTAATGAGATTTTCGTGATTGCTTACAATCGGCTCCAGAGCTGCTTCAAGACTTGCGATCTCTTCCTGCAGGATTTGATCTCTAGTTTTAGCAGGAACGTCAGCAACTACTTGGGCCTGTCTAGCATCGAGCTCTTGGTTCAAAGCAGTGTTGACGGCGGCCAGACTTCTTCCTTGCTGGATCCCTAGGCATTTCCTCTGGACAGGAGTAAGTCCAGGAGAAGATGATGCCGTCGCAGTAGCCACCGCAAGGCGATACAAGGCGTTCTGTCTGACAATGGATCCTGCTTCGTTTTGGGCGCTTATTACTTCGCCACTTGTCGCTCCATCTGCCTGCAATTGTATTTAAAATCAGAACTTTATAATGGAACGAAAGGAAGAGCAATATCCTGGAAAATGGCCCAATTAAATCTTCGGTTAATCTGGGGGGCGTTGTTTTTACAACCGAACGTTTTAACAGATTTAGAAGGATGTATGTTATTCAGGGCAGCTATATAAATTCATCAACAGTTTTCACGGTTGTCAAACTTTCCCTACTTTCGAAAAAATTCTACCTACTACCTAATTGCCAAAAATGACCCTCCTTAAAAATTGTGTGTGTGTGTGTGTGTGTATATATATATATATATATATATATATATATATATATATATTAGGGGTACCCAAATTAATGAACAATTTGATAAGATAGATTTTAATATTAATACTAATAATACAATATAATAATACACTTAATCATTGTGAAGTAAACAATCATAACATTAAAAGTATCTATGGATCAGTCTCAATGTTCAACATTTCATCTAATATTAAGTCCGTGGCAAATAAAATGAATTCAAAAGTAAAAATGTTGATTACTATTGGGTACCCCTATTATAAATATATATTATCCAGCGGTGGATTTGTTTAGGTAATATTACGCAGAAATGCCATTCTGCTTCACCAGACAGTTCTCCATATTCTTTAAATTGTTTCTGGATTTTAAAAAAATGAAATATGGAGAACAGTCTGATGAATTCGATAAAAATATAATATAAAAAGTAGCAATCACTGGAGAATTTCATATCAAAAACAAAACAATAATTTTCCCCAGGGAAGAAATCTCAAACATTTATATATACATATATATACATACATATATATATATATATATAGAGAGAGAGAGAGAGAGAGAGAGAGAGAGAGAGATTACTCTCCCTTCTCTCTCTCTCTCCCTCTCTCTGTCTCTGACAAAAACAAAACACACCATGTTCTTCGTTTAAAACATATGTAATTTATTTACGCGATTTTCCCCACTTTTCCCTTCTTTTTAAAATTGTATTTAATTTAGTGTTTTAAGTTGCTTTATTCCAATTACGACGTATCATTTTTAAAAAAACGTTACATCACCAATTAAATATACGACCATGCGTTCTGCAAGAAGGGGACGACTAGTCATGCCTAGTATTTCATTAAAAATGTCACAAAAAATTAAGTGAGCTCATAAGAAGCCAAAGTTAAATAAAAATGTTTGGAACAAAGTGAAACTAATAACATCAAGCTAGAAGTCTAAATAGTAATACATAATAAATAAGAGGATGTCACATGTATAATACATATGTTTGTGAATGTGTAAAAATAAAAAAACTTACGATATAAAAGAGAGCCACAGCTATGAAAAGTGATGCTATTATGTTTGCCATATCGTTTAGTGTGACAGAGTTTTCATTTCGACTCCTTATATACCCCCGGTTACTCAACATATTGATAACGAAGATGTAATAAAGAGCAGGAATACATAACACGTAATCACTTTTATTATTGGGGTACTTCAATATTAATAATTTGAAAATTACAGAAACATCCTAAGGATTTGGGCGGGAAAGGCAGACGGACTGCAAGAAATTAAGAAAGCTCCCACATGATAAATTACAATAATAAATAAGACTCCTAATTGTAGCAACTGCGTCATCTTTGTGTATTTCTATATAATATTTATCCCTGGAGTATTTTGTTAAATTTCGAATAAAAACTCAGAATTTGTCTTACTGTATTCACAGGTGATGTGCTTTTATCTGAAAATGACAGATCAAGATATACATTTTTTAACAGCCCTATTACATATCTGTACCCCGGAGGTAAAGGACACAGTGACCATCTTTTTATTAAATTTACTTAACAACATGTTCTTATAGTGAATTTCTTTCCCATAAATAACGAAGATAAAACAGCGAAAAATAATATCGTGCCTGTTTTCATTAGAGCTTAAAGACACCATGTGGAGGACTTGGTTTTGTTTGACTATGATTAATACTTCCAATTACCTATCAATGCCAATAAGTTCCCTTTACTTACTTACTTCCTCGGCGCTACATCCCACTAGTGACACATGGCCTCCAAAATCAGCTTCCGCCAGTTGTCACGGTCTTGTGCTACCACTTTCCAGTTCCGGACTCCGAGTAGGCTACGGGCATCGGCGGGTGCTCCATCTTGCCATCTCAGCTTGGGTCTGCCAACTCGTCTGGTTCCATGAACTCTCTCAGAGAATAGAATTTGAGGCATGTCTTGGTCTGGCATCCTGGCTAGGTGTCCTGCCCAGCGGAGACGTCCACATTTTATATGCTTTACTATGTTAGCCTCCCTAAATAGGTTGGCCAACTCTTGGTTTGTCCAACGTCTCCAGTTTCCCTGGTCAAGGACACTCCCATATATGCTCCTCAAGACCCGTCTTTCAAAATAGGGGAGAGATAATTCGTCTCGCTTCGTTATAGTCCAAGTTTCTGAGCCATAACAGAGGGCTGGCCTGATTAGGGTTTAATAGAGCAATATCTTTGTGGATCTTGTAAGAATGCTCCCTCTCAGTTGCCTACCAAGTCCATAAAAACTTCTGTTTGCTGCCAGTATCCTACTATTAATCTCCTTGGACATGTCATTATCAAAAGTGAGAAAACAGCCCAAATACTTAAACTGCCTCACTTTTTCGAAGGAGAAGGAGCCCATGGTGACAGTTTCTCCTGGCCTAGCTTGTTGTCCGGCCACCATATACTTGGTTTTCCCTTCGTTAAGCTTGAGACCCATTCTACGAGCAACTTCCTCTAAAGCAATAAATCCCTCTTCTACTGCATTCAGGGATCTACCCACTATATCCAGATCATCTGCATATCCCAATAGCTGAGTGCTTCTGGTAAGGACAGTTGCATGTGTCTGTATTCTGGATTGCCTCACTGCGTTCTCCAAACCCAGATTGATGCCAATAACTTTGTGAAAAAATTTCGTTAAACTGTTTCTATAAGGAACAAATGTTATTAGTTCAAAGCTATGGTAAATTAGTTCTCCTGAACGATTTCAAGTATGTGACATGGTGTCCCTTACCTCCGGGGTAAAGATCTAGGCGCACGGTAGTGCGCCAGGCCAAGTTCCGGCCTAAGCATACTGTGTGTATATTACAGGCGGTCTTAGAGCCGATTTTTACCCTCTCATAACATCCAACCAGGTAAAGATAAAGTTATGAAATTTTACACAGGTATTATACTACTAAATGTGAGTAAATCTGAAAATGTTCATAATTCTACATCGAATAGTTTCTGAGATATAACCGATCGAAAATCGGGATTTATAGGACTCACTCACTCACTCACTGACTCATCAAAATTATTAGGCACTTCCCATGATGCTAGAGACTTGAAATTTTGCATGAAGATAGATATGAAGACAACATTAAAGGAAAAAATCGAAAAATCGCGAAAAGTTGTGTTTGACTCCGCTTCCGGGGCGGGGGCGTGCCAGTTTTGTACTTCCTTCGGAAACCCGTCATTCCGTCCGAAACCCATGATGTGGGGTATCAAATGAATTGTCTCGGTATGAAGAACCCATATTTGATGTTATAAGAAACAATCAGACGCATATAGGCTCGGAAAAAATCTTATACCAGCTGTCTGTCTGTATGTTTGTTCCTCTTACAAATCCGTACTGTTTGACCGATTTTGACCAAACTTGGGACACAGATGGGTCTTAATACGGGGCAAATCATAGGCTAGGTTAAATGGTCTATCAGCAGTCTGTCTCTCTGTTTGTTCCTTATACAAATACACACCGTTTGACCGATTTTGTCAAAATTTGACACACATGTCGGTCTTTATCCGGGTAGTGTCATAGGCTAGTCAAAATCGTCTATCAGCTGTCTGTCTGCATGTTTGTTCCTTACACAAATTCACACCATTTGACCGATTTTGACCAAACTTGGCACACAGGTAGGCCTTGGTCCGGGGAATGCACTAGGCTAGGTAAAAAAGGTCTTTCAGCTTTCTGTATGTTTGTTCCTTATAAACATTAACACCGTTTGGCCTATTTTGACCAACCTTGGCAAGCAGGTAGGTTTTGATACGGGAGTGTCATATATTACCTATGAGGTTTTGTACTTTTTATTCCATCGGAAAGCCATAATTTCTTCTGAAATCCATCATGTGGGGTAGCAAATGAATCTTCTTGGTAAGGAGAACCTATATTTGAAGTTTTAAGAAACATTTCGACGCATCTTAACAACAACAGTTGTGACTTCTTTCTTAAATGTAGTAAATATAGTCGTAGGGGTTCACTGCATAATATACTTCAAAGCAGATACTAAGTTTTTCAAAGTCGAGCCATCTAAATTTCAATGTTTAGGATCACAAACCCAAAATGTATCGTCTTTGTTATTATATTTTTCTTGAAGGCCTTCTGCACTTTCCCTATTGTGATCTTTATCCTCGGGATAAGGTTCCTGTGCTTTACAGTGTAATAGTTTAGTTAAGAGAGCAATCAATTTGTCCTCTAGAGTAATGTCATCTGGAAGAGCTTCTAACTTTTCTAGTCTAGTGATTAGATTTATGTAGGTTGATTATTGGTATCAAATATCAAGCAGTAAGGAGAACCTTATGCAGAATCCAAAGACCCTGGTTTTATATGAAGTACAAAACCCAGTAGGTATGCGGCAACTAAATTCTATTTAATACTTAGAAAAAAGTAATGAGATCCCCAAAAAAACATAAATGTGAAATAGAGGCCAAGATCCTGCCCCCACAAAGAAACACTCCCTTCCTCAAAAATATCCCCTCCTAAAACCCCCCAAAAAAGATTTACCATTCTACACTCCAAAAAAGTAGTATGAGTTGGTGTATTAATTCAACCAAAAATATTTGCCAATACAAGAGATGATACAAAAAAGAAATGTCCAAGTTCATTACTTGGAAGACCTCATAGTTACTTACTAAGAACAGTAAAGACACTTCAACTGACCTTTAAAAACAACAATAAAAATACTTATATACAGTTACTAAAATATCACTTTCCTCAACCAGGTATATTCTTAAACTTGGCAATGTTTAGTTTTTCTCTAAAGATAATTTCGGCACAAAAAAAACATTGCCAAGTTTAAGAATATACCTGTTTGAGGAAAGTGATATTTTAGTAACTGGATATAAGTATTTTTATTGTTGTTTTTAAAAATCAGTTGAAGTGTCTTTACTGTTCTTAGTAAGTAACTATAAGGTCTTCCAAGTAATGAACTTGGACATTTCTTTCTTGTATCATCTCTTGTATTGGCAAATATTTTTGGTTGGATTAATACACCAACTCTTAAAACTTTTTTGGAGTGTAGAATGGTAAATCTTTTTTGGGGGGTTTTAGGAGGGGATATTTTTGAGGAAGGGAGTGTTTCTTTGTGGGGGCAGGAACTTGGCCTCTATTTCACATTTATGTTTTTTTTTTGGGATATAAATCACATAATGACGTAATATCTACTGAGACAAAATTGTGACTTATCTGACGACATGAAAGAAGTGACATCCGAAGGGATTTTAAATACTAGAAAACAATACACTTAGACCCGGTGCACACCGAAGAAACTGGTTTCATGAACCTTTAGTTTCATGAAACCGATTTCAGAACCCCTAGAGAACGAAAATAACGGTGGTTCAAATTTGAGGTATTTATACATATACCTATATACCTATAAATTTGTATATATATATATATATATATATATATGTATATATATATATATATGTATATATATATATATATATATATATATATATATATATTTGTCTGTTCGCGGCATAGCTCAGTGAATAATGGTCCGATATTGATAAAATTTGGTACAAAAATCCTTCGTATAATTTGAAGGGTCAAGTTCGTTAACCAGCAGAATCCGTCCACCGAAACCTGGTTTTTTAGCGAAATTCGTGCGAAAAAAATCGTTATGCTTACTTCATATGCTTGCAAGTACTCGTTTTATAGGTTTATTCGCCTATAAGAACGAATTAAACCATTTTTAATGCGATAGCTTTAACCGTTTTCTAGAAAAGTGGAAAAACAATTGTTGAATCAAGGTTTTGGTTTGGGTACTTAGAATCAGGGGATTCATTTAAAATATTTTCTGCATGTTTGAAATTTATGTAAACAAAGATGTTTTAATTTTGGTTACGTTCGGATTAGAATAAAATATTTTATTTTTAGACATGAAAAGTTTTGGGGAACTTCGTATATTTTCCTCAATATCTCGAAAACGGCTGGGAATCGGAAGGTAACCATTCAAAAGCTTACTAAATGCTCTACAAAAAATACTCTAAAGAAATTTTCGATTAGGCGAGGTCAATCGGAGAAATAAGTGCTTAAAACTTCAAGTGTGTTTGTTTTGTTCTTTTAAACGGGTTTTTGTAGTTGTTTAGCTCACTTCTTAATTGTTTTTTTTTAATTGGAATTATTTTTATAATTAGTACTATAGTAGAAGAGTATAAGAAAATGTAACCATTTTGATATTTTTCAAATCATTGAACAGTAAGATTAGTATCTCTAGGAGTGGATGAAGGGTGCTGCCTGACCCATTTTCTGTAGGTAGAGGTGAGGGTCTGAGCGGACCTATTTGAGGTCATAAATTATTTCATGAAAGGTCTAACCAAAATTATAACTGTTTATATTTCAATCTTTCCAAATGACATTAGGATTAAGAACGGAACCGCGCTAAGATGATGGAGTTCCTGCGAGTCAGACTTTTTTTATAAACAAATACTTAGTACAAGTAACCTTAAGGATTAAGAGTTAACGCAAGATATTTTGCTGCAAGAGAATGAGAAATAACACGTTAGAAGGGTTACGAAATCGTTAGATAACTCCAAAATATGACTAATATGTGCATAGTTACGTATTCCCGCACCTACATTGGAGTAAATATGTTATCATTATGTTGAATAATAAAGTATGCATAAGGCATAACAGGCAGTATAAAATACCAGTTTCACTAATCTGAAAACATTATTCAGACTGGAATCAGAAGATGGCTAAGTTCGTACTCTCACTCATTGTAGCAGTTGCTTTTTGCTATATTGTAAGTACTGTTTTTTTCTTATTTTTCTAAAAAAAAGATTTTGCACCGATCCGATCTTGTGAAAACAATAATCATTTATCAATATAAAAGAGTCCGTCACGCAGGAGCTGCATAACTAAGCACTTTCCTCAGAATTTGGGTAGTGGAGACTGCTTTCCAGAACATTTTGCTTAAAATATCCTACATAAATATAATAAAAACATGAATAGTTCTATTTTAAATTTGTAATGAGTAACTGATCAATTATTAATTTGCTTCCAGAGTTATGTTTACACATGGTACCTATTACACTACGTAATAAATACAAAAAATCTCATATTATCGTATTTTGATCTAACGCAGGAACAGGATACAGTCACTCTAGTGGTAGAAAGCGCTCCTTGCGGTGGCTTTGTGAACCTACGTCTGGCGGGCTTTACTATTAAAATATATTACAAATTAAACCCCCGCTTTCCGATTGACCGATTCAGCTCATTTTTACAACACTTCTTTCTCATGAGTTACCCACGACGTATACCGCGTTTCGTTACAATACAGCAGAAATTACGACCGGTATGAGTATATTAGGAATTTGGGTCCGGAGTAACCCCCCCCCCCCCCCCCCCCCCGCTTCTAAAGAACCGATTTAGTTTATTTTTACAACACATATTTACCTGTAGTGGCGAATTGGTATTGTGGGTCAGGAGTAAACCCCCCTTCTAATGAACCGATTTAGTTCATTTTTATATCTCACTTTTCTCTCTATATTACCACTACGAATACCAAGTTTCGTTCAAATATAACAAATATTACGGCTGACATAGTCAAATAAGTGTTTTGGGTTCGGGGTAAACCCCCCCCCCCTTCCGGTGGACCGACTTTGGTGGTTAACGAACTCGTTCAATCGTTTGCTAATTGAATGCTATATACCTAGTTTCGTGACGAAAAAACAAAAACTCTGGCCGCTATCGTGTTAACAGACATATATATATATATATATATATATATATATATATATATATATATATATATATATAAATTATAACGGGGGTCATTTTCGGTGTCTACTAGGTAGGATCGATAAAGATTTGAAGAAATTTTTCAAAAATTCCGTCATGAGTCCAACCTCAATAGCTACTTTCCTTCGGAGGAAAGTGCTAAAAAACGTGGTTCCATAACAGAAACTCGATATATTTTTTATTTATTTTTTTTTTTATTTCCCATTATTAATAACAGAGATTTTTTGGAAGTATTTTTTTTTATTTACAGTCCTGAATGGTCTTAACCTTCAAGTACTGATGGTAAGTGGTAATCCACGGTGCATCTTATTTGATTTTGATGTTGGAGGGGGCAAATGTTTCCGAAAATATCTTCTGAAGACTTGAAATAACAGTAATTTAGGTATAAATAAATCGTATATATGCCGGAAGATTCATTTAAAAAAAAATTAATAATGTCGTTATCTTTTTAATTATTTTTCGCTCAATACTCCGAACGTATTTATGTCAGAAACCATCTCAAGGCTTCAAAATATTTGTAATAAAATTTTCTATATTGTTTCATTATTCAGACTCTTTAAAATAGATTCCCGGCTAAGCAAAGTAGCAATGAGAATGAAAAATAGGGCGAAAATTGACATTTTTATGTTATTTTTTTTGGCTTAAAATTTTGTCCTTCATATTTTAGGAAGAAAAAGGTCATTATACGTACAATAAAGAAATGAATTATGCACATTATCATTTCATGCATAGGGGATAAACCAACATATGAGCTTAACCCTAAAGTTCACTTCTGAAGTCCTCAACATGATTAACATCATTATAAAATTACATAAGCAACGAAAATACGGGTTGAAAAAACTTGAGAAAAGTTAGCAAGTGCAACTTAAAAAAATAAAGGGCAAATATATTAATGAGTCAATAAATAAATAAAAATGCTTTAAAAAATGTACATAAGAAAATGAATTAGTAATATTACAACAGTATTAGAGCGTGGGCAGTACTGGGCTGTATGCTAGAGGACTTATTTAGATATATTCGTAGTAGTGATGGCCGATTCTAGAAAGTAAATCGATTCGAATCGACATGAAGTACGAATTTGGTAGGTAATTGTAAGTAATCGCAAAATCGATCCATGCTGAAGATCGATCTTTTAAATAGATCTGAACTAGCTGATCTTTCTTATAGGTCAATTTTTTCATTTCGATTAAAAAAATCTATACATATACCAGAATCACCATCGCCCATCACCACTGTCAACACTTCATTAAGCGGGCACTGGTTAACGTGGTTTGGTCGTTGACATCAGGCTTCTTTAAGTCATTCGAAACATTATATTTTTTTCTTTAGGTCCTCCCCTAAAACAATAATTAAAAATTTGTTTCTCTCTTAGGCCGAAGGCGCCACACCGAAAGACAGGCAAGCAGCAATAAACATAATTAGCAACCAAGAGAGACAGCTATGCTATGGTAGACTGAACGCCGCTGTCGCTGCAGCGTCCTCGCCGACCGAAACCCAAGAGCAAAGAAACTGCATCCAGCTCCAAGTGGCCACCGCCTACCCGCAGATCAACAGAGCTATCGTTCTCACCCAGCAGGCTCTCAGGAACGAGACAGACCCCGCTCTTAATGGAAAGACTTTGGACCAGCTCGGAGATGAAATCAGACAGAGAATTCAGGCCGCTCTGGAGCCAATTATCAGCCAGAAGGAAGCAAATATTGCCAGCTGTTAGAAATCTAAGATAATAACAAACAAAATGTAATTATTAACAATGAATTAAATTATTTTGCAAACTGCTTCATAGTTTCAAATCTATTCCCTGCTTTTATTTATGTAGGATGGTGCAATACTTTGCTAAAAAGAGACTGCAACTGTTAATCAAAGGATCCTTTGAAGCGACCCAGTGTTTTGAACGAGGAACAAAAAAAAAAAAATCCGACTCCTATTTGGTAAGTTTACAACAGGAATTCTTAATATTTTGCCTACAGTAGAACAAAACCTGCACATTTGTAACTTCAATCATTGTTTCATCCGACTTAAGGGATGGAACCTTAGGAAATTTATTAAGCCTTTGAATCATTACTGTTTAATAACGTACACTGTAAATTCGTCAAGATTAACGAAAATTTATATTCTTGAAGAATCTGGCAGAAGTTGCTCCCCAAAATGGTTTAAAACATTAACATAGAAGAAGTTTCCTCCTTACTCTTCTTTTCCTTTTATTTTATTAAGATGAACCTGAAGAGCTTCGAAACGTCGCTAAAATAAGTTAATATTTTCAACAAGTTTGTAGAGTAACTCCTGCATTTTTTTTTTAAGAATCGACTGATGCTTTCCCACCCTCACCTTGAACTTATAAAAATTCATATATTTTAGTTGCCTTTGACTACACAAAAAAAAAAAGTAACTTGAAGCTAATTCACGGCAAATTCTGCGTGTTACATTGAACTTGAGCTTCTTTGATGGACAAAATATATTTGTGTCAAATCTTAGCCAAATCTTTCGAAAAAAAAACATATATACAAATTCGAATGGCCGATACTTGATGTTAAAATTACTTATCGGCACCTAGGATTACGTCATCTAGTAGACCTAATTGGCGTGTTTCCGTCCTGTAGGAAAGCACCAAACATCCGAATAGTGGAACTTTGGAGTTTGAATCATGAAGAATATTTAATAAAATATCCATATACTAAATAGGAATCACAATATTAAATTAGCAAAATAAAACAATTAGGTCCCCGAACGTCACTCAGAACCCCAGATTATTTACGACACGGAACATCATACAGGTCGCCCCATGTTTTTTAATCTATAGATTGAGCTTAAGTAGAAAATGAGCTGAGTAATTATTATATTTATTAATGCTTTTTTTGGGGCGCGTGGCATCACGCAAGGAGGCATGCTGGGCAAGAATTGTTCACTACAAGCGAACACGCGTCTGTATTAATAATTAATAATGGACCATACGTAAGTTGCAACATAAATGTATATATATATATATATATATATATATATATATATATATATATATATATGTATATATTTGTGTCATAAAGGTTACAGTAAAACAAGATACGTAATATATTGTTTTTGTTTGTCACAGAGCTTCCAAAGTGAATTCGAAAAGTACAGGTGAGTAATTTCTGCTACAGCAAGTTTTATTTGCAAAATAGCGCCTAAAATCTAACTTTTCTTCAAGATTTCATTGGTCGATGATGTACTTTGGGTGTTTTCCACTTAAGTGTTGGCTACTATCAGTTTTTTGAGCGTGGTGCTAATTCAAATACCTAATATCTCGTTTCTCTACAAGATGTATTAGAAGTAGGTGTTGCAGAAAATATGTAGTAAGAGGGTTGAGAATAAAATATAAAACCAAGATTTCCGATTGACATCAGGGGTAATGAACGTTATGGAATGGGCTTATGGTGGCGCACTTCCTGCGATTCGGACTTTTTAACTTATTAAAATGTAATATCGTATTCTATTCTAAAAAAAAAATCTCTTTTAAGTATTTAGAAATTAAGTGGTTCATTATAAAAACATATAAGTGTAGACAGCATCTTTTTGGCCAGCGCACGGTGGGGTATAGGACTTATAATCTTGGCCAATAATATTTCTGATGCTTAATTAATTCATTTTCTTTGATTATATATATACAAATGGGCCATATATGATTTCAGTAATTGGTTTTCTAGTGGTAATTGGTGGTCTAGTGGTAAACGCCAGAATTAGACTCAGAAGCGGGAGATGGTGGGTTCGATCCCCACCGGCGCGCCGGTAGAAATTTTCTCATCCCACGGCTCGTTAGGAAAATTCCTCGCTGCTCCTTAGATGTCGGCGCTAATGGCCTACACGTCGAAGTGCCATAAAAAATATAGCATTCTGTTGTTTTAAATAATTTATAATTGTTAGGTATAATACGTATAATTTTATAAATTTTCTATCAATGTTACCAGAGGACACACACACATGCAGACACGCCTACATACACCCACGCGCGCGCACGCACAAACACACACACCACTTCCTTGAAATTCCACAGAAAGTAATACCTATTTTGAATAAGCATCCCTGTATTTCTTTGCACGGGATGGGAGCTAGATTTTTTTTTATATATCCTTTATTATATCACTAGCTTGAGGATTACTTCCAGAATGGCATTTCGTAGCATACAGCAATTCCATTACCGTCAGTAGTAGTATGTAACTTTTCACTTTTACTCACTTCGACTCCGCTCACTAGATTCTTCGAATCTATAAAATGTGGTGGAATCCATTTTTATTTAAACTGTGAAATTTGAAACTAGAAAATAAGTGTTTGATTTGTTTTTCTGAATAATCGTCATATTTTCTGGGAAGTTCTATTTATTTATTTTTTTTTTTTTTTTCAGCGGCTGCTGAGGCCATTAGCACATCAAGTTGTTCTTTATAATTTAAAGTTCTTTTATTTACTGCATGATGTAAATACATTTTGTCTAGTCATTATTTTGACTCCGAAAAACGACAAACATAAGAAATGCATTCGTGAACTTTGACATTAACAGGCATGTACTCGTACACGCTCATCCGCGCGAATCTGCGATGTCTGATAATATATTCTTAAAGCTGAATAATTCCTTTTAATATTGATATAAAAACAACAGGTTGGAAATGCTTGGAAGTATAACAAAAACCTTCAAGTTATGTCAAATTTGGCGTTAAAAAGGCCAAAAGATTTTATATTTTCTTATGTGGTCAAACTAATTAACAAATGGCCTAATTATTGCTAAAAAGCAATAAATGTACTCTCGTTTACTTGCTCCATGGTGATCCATTACGAAAATTGCAATAAAAATTCCAAACTCCAGAAAAATTAATTTTTTACAAAGCTAAATAAACGGAGTAGAGGTAACAAGTCAGTGTCCTAATAAAAACTGTCAACTTTGTTGTGGTACGCCAGACTTACGGGTAATCCCAGGACCGGGATTAACGTTACATGTTGTGCACAAACTATTCAACTATTTTTAGCACTAATTCCTTTTTGTCTCAGATTACTTTTACAAAATGGACTTTTGGCCAGTATTTCAGGGCAAATACCTCACTGTGACACGTGGACTTCATTTTCTTCGTATAACATAATTAATTTTCTGGTCTCCAGGTCCGTCCATTTCTTGGTTGAATCATCTGAGGTAGTTTGGGTATGGCCACAATCCGTAAGATACTCTTCAGCCATGACAGTATAATGAAAGCACAACCACTCAGTCAGCCAACTTGCACAAAACTGTCGGGAAATATCTCCCACTGTTTGATCGGGCGACAGTGCGAGTGCGAGAAATTCCTAGAGCTGCGTTTCCTGTTTAGACGAGCAATTTCAAGTGTCAGACACTCCAACAGCAAGCTCGCGACATCAGTTGCGCGAGTACTTGCGACACTGCTCTCCAGGCTGTTTACACATGCAATTTTCACTGTCGGACAGAAAACTCGCGCAATTTCTCGCCCGTGTAAATGCAGCCTTATACTTGATTACCTAAAGGTTATTCTGGTCTTCCCCCCTCTCCTAGGCATTGGTGCCTGAAGCGGGCTACCAAAAAGTATGCCAAAACGATATAGTAAAGATTTTTCAGAAAATTTGTCATTTTCTCTTATTTGAATCCCAACCATTCCTTGACTCTGATCGCCTCGATGGCTAAATATCTTCATTAGTAAATTGTGTGATTGCGAACGAAAAAAATCGACTTGTGTCATCTATTGCTAAATAATGAAATGTTGTCGGAAATGGCAGGAAGTTAAAACATAAAACAATTTATAATCAACAGCCTCAAGGCTTATTTATTAAAATAATATCATAACAAAAATAATAGGAACAAATTATCAAGCGGAGCATCCGATAATGAGATTTTCCTGGTTGCTTACAATCGGCTCCAGAGCTGCTTCAAGACTTGCGATCTCTTCCTGCAGGATTTGATCTCTAGTTTTAGCAGGAGCGTCAGCAACTACTTGGGCCCGTCTAGCCTCGAGCTCTTGGTTCAAAGCAGTGTTGACGGCGGCCAGACTTCTTCCTTGCAGGATCCCTAGGCATTTCCTCTGGACGGGGGTAAGTCCAGGAGATGATGATGCCGTTATAGTAGCCACCGCAAGGCGCTGCAAGGCGTTCTGTCTTACAATGGATCCTGCTTCGTTTTGGGCGCTTATTGCATCGCCGCTTGTCGCTCCATCTGCCTGCAATTTCATTTAAAATCAGAACTTAATAATGGAACGAAAGGAAGAGCAATATCCTGGAAAATGGCCCAATTAAATCTACGGTTAATCGAGGGGCGTTGTTTTTACAACCGAACGTTTTAACAGATTTAGAAGGATGTATGTTATTCAGGGCAGCTATATAAATTCATCAACAGTTTGTCACGGTTGTCAAACTTTCCCTACTATCGAAAAAATTCTACCTACTACCTAATTGCCAAAAATGACCCTCCTTAAAAATTATATATATATATATATATATATATATATATATATATATATATATACTTGTTTTTTGTAGCCAATAGGTCATAAAAACACTCCTTTTACTTCCTGTATTTTATTATTTTCACCCTAACCGGTTTCGAGCTATTCTGCTCCTCCTCAAAGGGTATTTCCTAAAATTATTTGTACATTATACATGTATAATTTGATTGGAAGAATTACATTTTTACAACATTGTGTGTATACTTACATTCGATGGTCTTTTCCCATCACGTACAATTATATAAAGTAATTTTAATATTGCATAGCAATATGCGTCTCAGGGTTATGAAACACTAGTATCCTAACCTTCCTCCCCGTAAACCTGTCTACAGTCCCCGTCATTTCTATTCTGCAATACAAGGTTCTGAAAGATTTTATTTAAGTATGTGATGTCCTTTTTTTTATTTACCACCTGTTCCTGTCTTTCTACAATATAAAGGTTTTCTTTAATCTTTCTTTTGAGGCTGTTTGGTTCTTTATCTAAAATTTTTGCTTCCTGAAAATTGAATGAGTGGGAATTTTCTGTGGCGTGTTCTGAGAGGGCCGTTTGACATTGTAAATGATCGTCTACACTTTTTGCATGCTGTATGATACGCTTTTTGAGAATTTGTTCGGATTCTCCTATATATTTTGCGCTACAGTCCCCACATTCTAGCAAATAGACGTTATATTTAGTCAAAAGTTTGTCCCTTTTTATATATATATATATATATATATATGTGTGTGTGTGTGTGTGTGTGTGTGTGTGTGTGTGTGTGTGTGTGTGTGTGAGTGTGTATTTTGGTAATAATACTACACTAATCATTGTGAAGTAAACAATCAAACAATCATAACATTAAATTTATCTATGGATCAGTCTCAATGTTCAATATTTCATCTGGTATTAAGTCCGTGGGAAATAAAACGAATTCAAAAGTCAAAATGTTTGATTACTTTTGGGCACCCCTATTATATGCATATATTATCCAGCGGTGGATTTGTTTAGGTAATATTACGCAGAAATGCCAGTCTGCTTCACCAGACAGTTCTCCATATTCTTTAAATTGTTTTAGGATTAACAAAAAAAATATGGACAACAGTCTGATCACATGAAAATATTACATAAAAAATGGAGAATTTTATAAGAAAAAAACAATTATTCTCGCCAGCGAAGAAACCTTAAACATTATATATATATATATATGTATATATATATATACACACACATATATATCGAGAGAGAGAGAGATATTACATTGTAATATGTCTTCTCTCTCTGTCTCTAACAAAAACAAACCACACAAACGTGTTTAAAACGTATTTAATTTATTAACGCGATTTTAACCTCTTTTCCGCTACTTTTTAAAATTTTATTTTATTTCGTGTTTAAAATGGCTCTATATTAGGACATGTATTTCTTTTTTTAAATCGTTAAATCAACAATTAAATATTCCACGCGTTCAGCAAGAAGGAGACGACTAGTCATGCCTAGTATTTCATTAAATATTCCACGCGTTCAGCAAGAAGGGGAGGACTAGTCATGCCTAGTATTTCATTAAATATTCCACGCGTTCAGCAAGAAGGAGACGACTAGTCATGCCTAGTATTTCATTAAATATTCCACGCGTTCAGCAAGAAGGGGACGACTAGTCATGCCTAGTATTTCATTAAATATTCCACGCGTTCAGCAAGAAGGGGACGACTAGTCATGCCTAGTATTTCATTAAATATTCCACGCGTTCAGCAAGAAGGGGACGACTAGTCATGCCTAGTATTTCATTAAATATTCCACGCGTTCAGCAAGAAGGGGACGACTAGTCATGCCTAGTATTTCATTAAATATTCCACGCGTTCAGCAAGAAGGAGACGACTAGTCATGCCTAGTATTTCATTAAATATTCCACGCGTTCTGCAAGAAGGGGACGACTAGTCATGCCTAGTATTTCATTAAATATTCCACGCGTTCAGCAAGAAGGGGACGACTAGTCATGCCTAGTATTTCATTAAATATTCCACGCGTTCAGCAAGAAGGGGACGACTAGTCATGCCTAGTATTTCATTAAATATTCCACGCGTTCAGCAAGAAGGGGACGACTAGTCATGCCTAGTATTTCATTAAATATTCCACGCGTTCAGCAAGAAGGGGAGGACTAGTCATGCCTAGTATTTCATTAAATATTCCACGCGTTCAGCAAGAAGGAGACGACTAGTCATGCCTAGTATTTCATTAAATATTCCACGCGTTCAGCAAGAAGGGGACGACTAGTCATGCCTAGTATTTCATTAAATATTCCACGCGTTCTGCAAGAAGGAGACGACTAGTCATGCCTAGTATTTCATTAAATATTCCACGCGTTCAGCAAGAAGGAGACGACTAGTCATGCCTAGTATTTCATTAAATATTCCACGCGTTCAGCAAGAAGGAGACGACTAGTCATGCCTAGTATTTCATTAAATATTCCACGCGTTCAGCAAGAAGGAGACGACTAGTCATGCCTAGTATTTCATTAAATATTCCACGCGTTCAGCAAGAAGGAGACGACTAGTCATGCCTAGTATTTCATTAAATATTCCACGCGTTCAGCAAGAAGGAGACGACTAGTCATGCCTAGTATTTCATTAAATATTCCACGCGTTCAGCAAGAAGGAGACGACTAGTCATGCCTAGTATTTCATTAAATATTCCACGCGTTCAGCAAGAAGGGGACGACTAGTCATGCCTAGTATTTCATTAAATATTCCACGCGTTCTGCAAGAAGGAGACGACTAGTCATGCCTAGTATTTCATTAAATATTCCACGCGTTCAGCAAGAAGGGGACGACTAGTCATGCCTAGTATTTCATTAAATATTCCACGCGTTCAGCAAGAAGGGGACGACTAGTCATGCCTAGTATTTCATTAAATATTCCACGCGTTCTGCAAGAAGGAGACGACTAGTCATGCCTAGTATTTCATTAAATATTCCACGCGTTCAGCAAGAAGGAGACGACTAGTCATGCCTAGTATTTCATTAAATATTCCACGCGTTCTGCAAGAAGGAGACGACTAGTCATGCCTAGTATTTCATTAAATATTCCACGCGTTCAGCAAGAAGGAGACGACTAGTCATGCCTAGTATTTCATTAAATATTCCACGCGTTCAGCAAGAAGGGGACGACTAGTCATGCCTAGTATTTCATTAAATATTCCACGCGTTCAGCAAGAAGGGGACGACTAGTCATGCCTAGTATTTCATTAAATATTCCACGCGTTCAGCAAGAAGGAGACGACTAGTCATGCCTAGTATTTCATTAAATATTCCACGCGTTCAGCAAGAAGGAGACGACTAGTCATGCCTAGTATTTCATTAAATATTCCACGCGTTCAGCAAGAAGGAGACGACTAGTCATGCCTAGTATTTCATTAAATATTCCACGCGTTCAGCAAGAAGGGGACGACTAGTCATGCCTAGTATTTCATTAAATATTCCACGCGTTCAGCAAGAAGGGGACGACTAGTCATGCCTAGTATTTCATTAAATATTCCACGCGTTCAGCAAGAAGGGGACGACTAGTCATGCCTAGTATTTCATTAAATATTCCACGCGTTTAGCAAGAAGGGGACGACTAGTCATGCCTAGTATTTCATTAAATATTCCACGCGTTCTGCAAGAAGGAGACGACTAGTCATGCCTAGTATTTCATTAAATATTCCACGCGTTCAGCAAGAAGGGGACGACTAGTCATGCCTAGTATTTCATTAAATATTCCACGCGTTCAGCAAGAAGGGGACGACTAGGCATGCCTAGTATTTCATTAAATATTCCACGCGTTCAGCAAGAAGGGGACGACTAGTCATGCCTAGTATTTCATTAAATATTCCACGCGTTCAGCAAGAAGGGGACGACTAGTCATGCCTAGTATTTCATTAAATATTCCACGCGTTCTGCAAGAAGGAGACGACTAGTCATGCCTAGTATTTCATTAAATATTCCACGCGTTCAGCAAGAAGGAGACGACTAGTCATGCCTAGTATTTCATTAAATATTCCACGCGTTCAGCAAGAAGGGGACGACTAGTCATGCCTAGTATTTCATTAAATATTCCACGCGTTCAGCAAGAAGGGGACGACTAGTCATGCCTAGTATTTCATTAAATATTCCACGCGTTCAGCAAGAAGGGGACGACTAGTCATGCCTAGTATTTCATTAAATATTCCACGCGTTCAGCAAGAAGGAGACGACTAGTCATGCCTAGTATTTCATTAAATATTCCACGCGTTCAGCAAGAAGGGGACGACTAGTCATGCCTAGTATTTCATTAAATATTCCACGCGTTCAGCAAGAAGGGGACGACTAGTCATGCCTAGTATTTCATTAAATATTCCACGCGTTCTGCAAGAAGGAGACGACTAGTCATGCCTAGTATTTCATTAAATATTCCACGCGTTCAGCAAGAAGGAGACGACTAGTCATGCCTAGTATTTCATTAAATATTCCACGCGTTCAGCAAGAAGGAGACGAGAAGTCATGCCTAGTATTTCATTAAATATTCCACGCGTTCAGCAAGAAGGGGACGACTAGTCATGCCTAGTATTTCATTAAATATTCCACGCGTTCAGCAAGAAGGGGACGACTAGTCATGCCTAGTATTTCATTAAATATTCCACGCGTTCAGCAAGAAGGGGACGACTAGTCATGCCTAGTATTTCATTAAATATTCCACGCGTTCAGCAAGAAGGAGACGACTAGTCATGCCTAGTATTTCATTAAATATTCCACGCGTTCAGCAAGAAGGGGACGACTAGTCATGCCTAGTATTTCATTAAATATTCCACGCGTTCAGCAAGAAGGGGACGACTAGTCATGCCTAGTATTTCATTAAATATTCCACGCGTTCAGCAAGAAGGGGACGACTAGTCATGCCTAGTATTTCATTAAATATTCCACGCGTTCAGCAAGAAGGGGACGACTAGTCATGCCTAGTATTTCATTAAATATTCCACGCGTTCAGCAAGAAGGGGACGACTAGTCATGCCTAGTATTTCATTAAATATTCCACGCGTTCTGCAAGAAGGGGACGACTAGTCATGCCTAGTATTTCATTAAATATTCCACGCGTTCAGCAAGAAGGAGACGACTAGTCATGCCTAGTATTTCATTAAATATTCCACGCGTTCAGCAAGAAGGAGACGACTAGTCATGCCTAGTATTTCATTAAATATTCCACGCGTTCAGCAAGAAGGGGACGACTAGTCATGCCTAGTATTTCATTAAATATTCCACGCGTTCAGCAAGAAGGGGACGACTAGTCATGCCTAGTATTTCATTAAATATTCCACGCGTTCAGCAAGAAGGAGACGACTAGTCATCCCTAGTATTTCATTAAATATTCCACGCGTTCAGCAAGAAGGAGACGACTAGTCATGCCTAGTATTTCATTAAATATTCCACGCGTTCAGCAAGAAGGAGACGACTAGTCATGCCTAGTATTTCATTAAATATTCCACGCGTTCAGCAAGAAGGGGACGACTAGTCATGCCTAGTATTTCATTAAATATTCCACGCGTTCAGCAAGAAGGGGACGACTAGTCATCCCTAGTATTTCATTAAATATTCCACGCCTTCAGCAAGAAGGAGACGACTAGTCATCCCTAGTATTTCATTAAATATTCCACGCCTTCAGCAAGAAGGAGACGACTAGTCATGCCTAGTATTTCATTAAATATTCCACGCCTTCAGCAAGAAGGAGACGACTAGTCATCCCTAGTATTTCATTAAATATTCCACGCCTTCAGCAAGAAGGGGACGACTAGTCATCCCTAGTATTTCATTAAATATTCCACGCCTTCAGCAAGAAGGAGACGACTAGTCATGCCTAGTATTTCATTAAATATTCCACGCCTTCAGCAAGAAGGAGACGACTAGTCATGCCTAGTATTTCATTAAATATTCCACGCCTTCAGCAAGAAGGAGACGACTAGTCATCCCTAGTATTTCATTAAATATTCCACGCGTTCTGCAAGAAGGAGACGACTAGTCATCCCTAGTATTTCATTAAATATTCCACGCCTTCAGCAAGAAGGGGACGACTAGTCATCCCTAGTATTTCATTAAATATTCCACGCCTTCAGCAAGAAGGAGACGACTAGTCATCCCTAGTATTTCATTAAATATTCCACGCCTTCAGCAAGAAGGAGACGACTAGTCATGCCTAGTATTTCATTAAATATTCCACGCCTTCAGCAAGAAGGAGACGACTAGTCATCCCTAGTATTTCATTAAATATTCCACGCGTTCTGCAAGAAGGGGACGACTAGTCATGCCTAGTATTTCATTAAATATTCCACGCGTTCAGCAAGAAGGGGACGACTAGTCATGCCTAGTATTTCATTAAAAATGTCACAAAAAATTAAGTGAGCTCATAAGAAGCCAACGTTAAGTAAAAATGTTTAGAACAAAGTAAAACAAATAACATCAAGCTAGAAGTATAATTAATAAGAAATATTAAATAAGAGGACATCACATGCATAATACATATGTTTGTGAATGTGTAAAAATAAAAAAACTTACGATATAAAAGAGAGCCACAGCTATGAAAAGTGATGCTACTATCTTTGCCATATCGTTTGGTGTGACAGAGTCTTCACTTCTAGTCCTTATATACCCCTGGTTACTCAACATACTGATAAAGAAAATGTAATAAAGAGTAGAAATGCATAACACGTAATCACTTTTATTATGTGGTACTTCAATATTAATAATTTGTACATTACACAACCATCCTAAGGATTTGGGCGGGAAAGGAGGACGGACTCCAAGAAGTTAACAACGCTCCCAAATAATAAATGATACAATATGACTGAATTACTCGGCGATGGAAGCAAATATATCGATGAGATATTGAACTACCTAAACAAGACAAACTTACTAACCAGATTATAGCATACATTTAGAAAGGAAGAAGAGTGAAAACAACCCATAGAGATTTGTTTATATATACCATTATTATTTATATAAAAAATATACCATTGTTAATTTATATGTTATATGTGTGTGTGTACATGTGTGCATTTTTTTTTTTTTTTTTTTTTTTTTTATTAATGTATTTATTCTATTATATCTTTATTAACGCTCTATTATATTATATCTTTATTTATCTTTCTCTATTATATATTTATTAAGGTTCTATGATAGTATATCTTTATTAAGGTATTTATTCTATTATATCTTAATCTGAATAGTATTATCCTATGTCTAGAAGCAGAATAAACTAAATAAACATAGTGTAATGTATATTTGCATAATTTGATGTATATATATAATAATGATGATGTATATATTGTTGATGTTGATGTATATATATAATAATGTGTTAGTATGCACATATGTAATAACCAAATTGTATCTAAGTACTAGCTGTTACCCGGTGTGCAATGCTACACCTACTTTATATTAAATATCTGTAGCCGGGCTGTAACCCAGCTTCCATGGTACGCCTACTTTATATTATATATTTAAAAAAATGAATGATTATATTATATTTGTCCAAATTATGAGAATATAAGATAATAAATTGAGAGCTCGGCTGAAAAATTTATTTTCCATTTTTTTTAAGAGAAAGTGGGGTGGAAAATAAATTAATCCTTATTTTTTAAAAAGTACCCTAATTTTAAAAAGTACCCTTACTTTTAAAATGGTATTACAATTAAATGATTCCAAATAATTTAATTGCAATACCGTTTTAAAGAAAATCCAAACCAAACTCCCTGTGTTTAATTTTTTTAAAGAAAAAAAAATATGTGGTCCATAAATAAATATTCATAAAAAAATAGCAATACAAATGAGGCATTTAATTAAGGTTATGATTAGTTATAAGTTGTAATAACCTACAACTGAAACTATATTCTTTATTTTCATTGATTTTTTTTTAAATATA
Organism: Gonocerus acuteangulatus; assembly: GCA_946811695.1. Lineage (NCBI taxonomy): Eukaryota > Metazoa > Arthropoda > Insecta > Hemiptera > Coreidae > Gonocerus > Gonocerus acuteangulatus. The sequence continues at coordinate 26,817,452 of OX328130.1, forward strand.
ATATTTATTTATTTTAAGGGCTTCGCATCTAAAGCTAAAACCTCAACCTTGCGCAAATATAATATTAATATGTTATATTGTTTACCTGTTCATGTAATAATCCGTAACTGAGTTTTTTTTTATGAATGAAAAAGTAGGTAAGTCGTGCAGGGTGTATGTTATTTATGCCAAAAGGAAAGTTTTGAAAACATAGTTTGTTAATAGTCCTTTCTATTAAAGCTTCTGTTTCAAATTTTATGGTTCATGGGCTCTTCTATAAGGATAGTCCTTCTATCATAGGAAATAGGGGCCTCTAAGAATAAAAACAAATTTAAGATATTTTTCTTGCAGTTATGGACAACAATGAATTAAAGGTATTTGGGAATTTCAATAACGACATTGACTTGGCGAGCAACAATATTTTTACCAGAATTGCAACCGTATTTAAACATTTAGTCCAAGAGCTGGTAACACACTTTTCAAGTGTTTTATGTGCCTTGAAATTGTGCTATAGTGGGTCTCTAGTGTAGATAAAAAGTTAAGTATGTGGTTGCTGGACATACCTTGAAACACCAGGTACTGCACATAGGGGAAAGGTGTTAAAAAAATATGTCACTAAAATGGTATTTTATTCAGAAGCCAACAATCTTTAATGTATAATTAAGGCAAGTTGCTTTATTTCTAGAACAGCCACAACTGTCCTGCCAGATGATTGGTGCTCATCCCACCAAACAAAAAAAAAAAAAAAAAAAACGAAATTACGACATGCAATACACCAAAATTCCAAGGTGCATAAAACACTTCATGAAATGTGCGTTACCAGCTATCCGACTAAATGGTGATAGTCAGAGGATATAACTATCCCAGACAAAAGGAAGCATATCGCAGAATATAATGATTAAATTATTATGGATATTAAATTAATAAAAAATTGCATGGAAAATTTAATTACTTATTCATTTATTAGAACACCACAATTCACGTGACTTCCTCTTCTTATAAAAATAATATTTTAATACATTAATTTATCTGCAAAAAAAATAGCATGCAAAAGAAATATTATAAGAAGAATAACTTTATTAAAAAAAAATTAAAGTGAGGCTGCCCAAATTAATAGGGTTGCTAAACCATACAGCTCTTATAATAAAATATTGTTTCAAAATGTGGTGAAAATTAATTCATTTATATACATTCATTTGTATGATTATAAACATTTATATAATTTATTATGTACATCTATCTATATGCGAATAAAACAATAAGTTAAATATAACAACATTTAATATAATATTTTAATTATATTTGCATATGTATGTGAGAGAATTAATTTCAAGTTCATAAATTTAAGTCCTTTACAAAATGACATTGTTCACAAAGGAGTTTTTAATGTTTAAAAAAAATCTTTATGTTTAAAACAAAAAGTTATATCTTTTTGGAACTTTTAACTTCACTTAAAGCTACATATTCTGCATATGGAGACTCTTCTGTGCCATCTTTTTTCTTTCTCGATTTCCAGTATAATACATTACCAAATAACCTAATAAGAAAACCAGTGGTGGATTTTCCTTCTAAATGATCATTTAAGAATATAGTCTCTACATCCATCTGTTCAACATTTAGACCCATTTGATATGTTCAACTTCCTTATTTCAACAAAATCTCAAGCATTATTTTGTTTCAAACTATCTATTTCTCTATCCCAAAAATCACAATTGCTTGAACTTTATCAGATTCGCCCTCAGCCAATCCAATACAGCTTATGTTTTCTTGGATAACATCAACATGCCTAGCGACAATGATTTTATTATTCAAAAGTACTTGATATCCCACTTCACTATACTCGATTAAAATGCACATATTCACCTTTTTATCCCATTTAGAAGTTATTATTTGTTCTGGTTTCCTAACAAAATTTTTACTACCATATAAATTAAAGTTAGAAGCATCTGGTTTCTTTCCAAAACAGATTTCATAGGGTATTTTATTGTCAATGGTGTTAGCTAAAGAGGGATTTTTCAAATAAGTTGCTGCACATACCATTTCTGGCCAACATTTTTTTCTACAATATCTTCTGCCAGTAAGCAATGAGATATATTCATAATTGTTCTAGTAAATCACACCGTTTAACTCATGAATTCATGGGGCAGGGATTATTTTGATACCCTTTTTTTTGGTAGTCATAATTCTTACTATTTAATATTCCTTACCAATGTCACACCTCATAATACCAATTTCCTAAGTTTTCAACCTCATTTACTTATTGAACAAAGGAATGAAAAACTTCTGTTTTAGGTTTAATAGTTTAAATCCTAGCAATCTTCCTATTTATTTATTTATACATCAGTGAGACCGCGACAAAGGGAATTCATCACTAAACACTTAAATAACAATAAACAATACTGAACAATTATGAAGAAATTAACATGAGGGCAATCTTACTATAATCATCTATAAATGAAACAAAATATTTTTCACCTTTGAGAGTCCTAGTTAAAAAAAGGTCCACATCAGTGTAAACAATTCCAAAATACTTTTAGCCTTGTTCTTATTGTTTTCCAAAGGGACACGGTCCATTTTACAATACAAGTTTTATAAATTTATAACATGTCCAGATAAACTGATTGTTTCATTTCAGTTGTTTGAATTTTATTTTTTTAACATAATCTGAAGTTTCTATGTACAATTTACTATGCTGTTGATTCCTTTAGGTATAATCTATCAAATTTCTGAATTATGTCTTAGGCTGTTGTCAAATCACAAAGAAATTCAAACTGTTTATTTGATCTTGCTGATCCCAATCTTCACCAACTTTGGTCTCCTTTGCCTTTTCAATGACATTTACACACCTCATCAGTTTAAAAAAAAAAGTTAAGTGTTTTTCCACATACTAAAACCCTCTCCATCAAATACCAGTACAAACATATTCATTTAACAGAAAAGCGAGTGAGAGATTATTCAACCGAATACTATAACCGACATTGCAACCTTCCTTTACTAAAGAGAAAAAACTACCTCTCAACAAAAGTATTGAAATTATTATAGTTCTGAATAGAAACATGACCACTTAATTATATTATATTAGTCCAAATTATGATTAGATAAACACAGAACATTTTTATGATATACTTATTTATACGATATTAGTCTATATTCTGGTTAGAGCAGTGTTGCCCTAGGCAATCAAATGAAAATTGATTTGATATGAAGAAAACTGATCTGATATTAAGGAAATTAATCTTAAAAAATATGATATTTTATTATATGATATCTTATATGATATTTGTCCAAACTCTGAGAATATAAACCTACTATTTAGATAAACAAACAAAGGTTTTTTTATTGCACTTCTTCTTAGAAGGAGTGGCAACACTGGAAGAAAATGGCTATTTCGGAGAATTTACTCCTTCATAAATGACATTTTCGAAGGCGTAACTCCCGAACTGTGAATCCTAGAACATTTTGAGCTAGACTACGAGATTTCCCGGATCAAGACGTATCTATGTGCGAAGTTTGGTCAATATCAGTCAAACGATGTGGATTTGTATAAGGAACAAACAAACAGAAAAACAGACACGTGATTTTTATATATATAGATATATGCATGTAGATGTGTATGTATGTACGTATGTGTAATGTTTATTCTGAGCAAGTCGCTATAGTTGCGAAAAGCTCATAAAATAAATTTAAAAAAAAATAAAAATAAAATAAATAATAAATGATAATAATAAATAAGACTCCAAATCGTAGAAAATGCGTCATCTTTGCGTATTACCTTTTAACATTTATCCCTGGAGTGTTTTGTTAAATTTCAAATATCAATTCAGAAGTTGTGTTCATGTATTTACAGATGATGCGTTTATATCTGATAATGACAGACCAAGATATCAATTTTGTAACAGCCCTAATACATATCTGTACCTCGGAGGTAAAGGACATCATGTCCATTTTTTTATTAAATTGACTTAACATGTTCTTATTGTGGATTTCACGATCCATATAATGGTATAGGGCACTATGTTCTGTTCCCATAAATAAAGACAGTGAAGAATAAAATCATGTCTGTTTTCATTAGAGGTAAAAAACTCCATGTGGAGGACTTGGTTTTGTTTGACTATGATCAATTCTTCCAATTACCTATCAAAGCCAATAACTATGTGACAAATGTTCTTTAAACTGTTTCTATAAGTAACACAGGAACAAATGTTAATAGTTCAAAGCTATGGATAATTGTTTCTCCTGAACAATTACAAATATATGACATGGTGTCCCTTACCTCCGGGGTCCAGATGTGAATCACTGAGACAAAATTGTGACTTACCTGACGACATGAAAGAAGTAACATCCGATGGGATTTCAAATACTAGAAAACAATACACTTAGGCCTGGTGCACACCGGAGAAACTGGTTTCATGAAACCGATATATAGAAAACCATAGGTTGGTGCACTCAGAGTTTCATGAAACCGATTTCATGAAGTCTGGTTTCATGAAACTCGTTAAATCGGTTTCCTTAAAACAGGTTTCATAAAATTCGTTAAATCGGTTTCCTATTGCTTCAGTTTCACATTTCATCAGTGGATCTACTAGTTCTAATAAGGGATCAAAAACTGGCTTCGACATCCTAAAAAAATCCTTAATAAATTTATCAGGATCTTGTTTTAGTTCGCGAGCTTCAACAAAACAGCTTTATTTCTTAGCCACCACCACAACACAATTAATCGTCGTCTGAATTAATCACGAAACCGATGGAAAACAGTTTATTCTGTGTGAACGGTTTAATAAAATAGGTGTCATGTGTGCACCGGGCCTTAATCTTTTCAATTTTTGAAATAAATTTAAATTATTTAGGGGCTTCGCAGTTCAAATCAATGAATAATTGTTGTTATAAATGACTAATTTTATTTATTAATGATTGGCTGTCTAGAAAATGTATTTACTTATTTATTTATCGCACCGCATCTATGGCGAAGTGCATTTTTTCGGTATTTTCAGTAGAGGGCGATGTAAAGTAGGTTTAGTCGAGCATATTCCTAAAAAATGTTCTTATATAATAATTTTAAAATATCTTAGAGAACAAAAATTGAGACCAAGAGGAGCAAAAATATATTTTCGCTTGGGTTAGGGTTCAGGTAAATAGTCACTCCGAGTACGCGAATTTCCACAACACGACTGGGTAGGAGTCAACCATTACGGCGAATACAGGAAATTATATCATTTGTTAGAAAAAACCCCTACCCAATAACGAACCAATTTGGATTATTTTCAAAAAACACCTTTTTCGTTAGTTGGACACGAATTAAATTGTATTTTGCTACAAGGAAGCAAAATAAGTACGAAATCCGAGACATTTCTAATTTGGGAAGCCTTGAATAAATATAATTATTACTTTTTGAAAAATTAACTGACCTACTGAAATAAAATCATAAAGAAAATTAAATTAGTACGATATCGTGACAGTAGTGCTAAGATTTTTTGTACGCAAATTTTTCCCACAAAACCGTGTTCCGGTGGTCCGATTTTGATTCCTAACAATCTAGATCTTTCAAATTAGACGAAAGATTTTTTTATCAAAATCGGACCATTTCTGGGGCAGCTGCAGCGCGAACAAACATATAAGCATATATATATATATATATATATATATATATATATATATATATATATATATATACAGGGTGATTCAGGTCTAAGTAGCCAAACTCTAGGAGGTGATTGCAGACACAATTTCCAACAAAAACGTTCATATCAAGTATGGTCCGATTCCGAAAGGAAAAGGAGCTATGCCCAATTTTCTGTTTTTTGTAGTTTTGTTACTTTCAAATACCTTGTGTGAAGAAATTAAAAATTATTCATTTTTAATGGCCAAACTGTGAAGATATATATATATATATATATATATATATATATATATATATAAGAAGATATTCGTCCTGAATTCTGTACCACACGTTAACCTGGAGCTGATGCTGATTGTGTGATCTTCACAGGGCATAAGGATTAACATGAGACCAAGTATGTGAATTGGGACTGTTCAATATTCCATTCCGTGTGAATGTGGCCTTGTATGTTCACAAAATGTTGCAGTCGAGCTGAGGATTAACATTTTTCCTCCCGCAATGTTTTGCACAATTTTTAGTATTATGTCAAATTTTATTTGAAAACATTTCAAATTATGTGTAAATTCTAGATTAAAATTATTCAACTACCCTAAAATTTTTTGAATTCTCCGCTCAAAATTTCTAGGCAAAACTAGGCGCCAAATACATCAGGTAAAACATAAATCAATGATAACTTTAAAAACATGAAATGTAACAGATCTCTCAAATGAAAAACCTTTCCAATCGTTTCATTCAGATAGATTTTTTGCTTCCGGAATGGACAATGGATACCCACAGTTTGGCCATTAAAAAATGAATAATTTTTAATTTCTTCACACAAGGTATTTGAAAGTAAGAAAACTACATTCCAGATTTTTTTGACAAAAGGGAGCCAATCGTTGAATTTATTCCCTAATAAACCTTCACTTTATTTTCATAAATATAATGCTTACTAAATGTAGAAGTTTTCCTGTAAGTATTGAATCTGTAGTCCATTAGAGGGCGGAGGAAAAAAATCGCAAAAATACTCTGATTCATTGATAAAAAAGTCCGATTCGCAGGAACTGCGTCATCTTAGCGCGGTTCCGTTCTTATCTCTAGTGTTTATGAAGGCATAGAATAGAAAAAGTTATTACTTTGTTTAGATCAATAGCGAAACAGCTATCCAAATGAAATCTCAAACAAACCAGTCTTGAAAGGTCTTTGTTTATTTACAATCATACCTGTATGGGTCAGCTCTCCCATAAGTCGGGCAGAAAGGCCTCCGCTCAGAGGCATTTGGAAAGCCTTGGGATCTCTCTCTTTAAACGCTACATTTCTAACAATAAATTGATCTTCTTATTTTACTTAATCTGTTTTATTGTCAAATACATTATCTGACTATAAGCAATTTAAAAATAACAAGGAATAAAACAGACAAAAAGAAAAGTTCGAATAAGCGAAATCAATTACTTAAAAGTTTTAAGCACTTATTTCTCCGATTGACATCGCTTATTCAAAACTTTCTTTAAAACCATTCTTGTAGACCATTTAGTAAGCTTTCGAATGGTAACCTTTCGCTTCCCAAGATTTTCAACCGTTTTCGAGATATTAAGAAATTATACGAAGTTCCCAAAACTTTTTATTATTTCTGACAACAGAAAATTGGTCTCATTTTACCTATCCTGTTTTACACACACATACATTTTCCTTACAAATACAACATAAGAAATTACAAAAATAAAAAGCAATAAAAAACCAAGGGAAAGAGACAAAAAGAACAACAAAAACCCGTTCATAAGAACAAAACAGACATATTTGAAGTTTTAAGCACTTATTTCTCCGATTGACATAACCTAATCAAAAATAGTTTTAGAATCATTTTTGTAGAGAATTTAGTAAGCTTTCAAATAGTTTCAATCCACTTACCACGATTTCCCAACCGTGTTCGAGATATTAATGAAAGTATACGAAGTTTCCAAAACTTTTCATGTCTGTTCATAAAATATTTTATTCTAACCCTTCCTTAACTCCAAACGTAACATAACTTTCAACATACTAGTTTTAATGAAAGTAGAACATGCAGATAATGTTTCAACTGAATCCCGTTATTCTAAGTACCCAAACCAAAAACGGTATTCAAAAATTATTTTTCCAATTTTCTCAACAACGGTTAAAGCTATCGCCTTGAAAATGGTTTCATTCGTTTTCCTAGCCCAAGAAGCCTATAAAACGAGTACTTACAAGCTTATGAACTCAAAAACGTAAGCGTTACGATTTTTTCTGCGCGAATTTCGCCCCAAACGCCATCTTCCAGTGGGCGGATTTTGCTGGTTAACGAACTTGACCTTTCAAATTGGACGACAGATTTTTGTACCAAATTTCATCAAAATCGGACCATTCGTCTTCTATTTAGAGAGCGAACAGACAAATATATATATATATATATATATATATATATATATATATATATATAAATATATACATATATATATATATACAAATTTGAACCACCGTTATTTTCGGTTTCTAGGGGTTCTGAAACGCAAAATTTTCTAGTCGGCACTTCCGGATCGTTTCATTGTATCAACCTTATAAGCGGGGTTCCTCCCTATGGGGGAGGGAGGAACCGCGCTAAAAACAGAAGTGCGTTAGTGGACGTCCAGAAAGTATCTTTTAACAGTCGTTTTAGTGCATTAAATTAATGTATATTTAAAGGAAATTTTGTCTATTTTGCGATGGTATAATTAGAATTTAATTATTTTGAATTATTTTTAAGAAAACCTTTCTTATTCATTAAAAATCATGACTACGTTAAAAAAACTGAAAATTGGGCATAGCTCCTTTTCCTTTCGGAATCGGACCATACTTGAAATGAACATTTTTGTTTGAAATTATGTCTACAATCACTTCCTAGAGTTTGGCTACTTAGACCTGAATCACCCTGTATATGCATGTATATATTTACCTCTACAAATATGGTTCTCAATAACCAATTCTACAATCAATACATGTAAGAACGTACTTGACTAAAACGTTTCATTGTGAAGTATGAAAAATACATTGTCCGACTTGCAGGAACTGCGTCATCTTAGGTGCTTTTCCTTTCTTACCGATAGTGCGCATTTGTCAAGGTATAGAAGAAGTTATAGGTTGTTTTGATTTTTCGTGAAAAACGTAAACATCTAGAATAAAAGCAATATTTTAGGTGTCTCAAGAAACAGGAAACTGTCAGTATCCATCTTTCACATACGCACCTTAAAATTTACAACTAGCCTTCGTTACGGTCCACCAAAACTAATGAATAATACTAAATGTATAAGTGGCAGTTGGCTCATATTCTGGTGGACCTGAGTTCAAAACTCGGGCACAAACTTAAGATTTTATCTACGAGTGTCGTCCTTCAAGAGTTGGATTCGGGGGACCACCCCGTCCCTAAGTGAAACCAGCCTGTAATTAATTTAATGAGGTACCTGCAAAGAGGAAAATCAGGCGGCCAGAGCATAGTACTGACCACACTATCTTCCTAGTGTGCCTTAAGCTCTATAATCAGATATCTTTACAGGATCTGCTCATCTGGCCTTTGTATGTATATATATATATATATGTATATATATATATATATATATATATATATATATATATATATATATATATTTCTTGAAGTTTTTAATAAATTATTTCATGAGTACAAAAATGGCTATGGAAGTTTTAGCGCGGTTCCTCCCTCCCTCCATAGGGAGGAACCCCGCTTATAAGGTTGACCTCATGAAACAATCCGCAAGTGCCGATTAGAAAATTTTACGTTTCAAAACCCCTAGAGAATGAAAATAACGGTGGTTCAAATTTGCATATATATATATATATATATATATATATATATATATATATATATATATATATATATATATATATATATATATATATATATACATACATATATTTGTCTGTTCGCTCATTCCTGGCCTCAATAATGGTCTGCTTTTGATGACATTTAGTGCAAAAATCTTTCGTCTAATCTGAAAGGTCAAGTTCGTTAACCAGCAGAATCCGTCCACCGGAACATAGTTTTTGGAGCGAAATTCGCGCGTAAAAAATCGTTATGCTTACTTCATATGCTTGCAAGTACTCGTTTTATAGGTTTATTCGCCTATAAAAACGAATGAAACCATTTTTAAGGCGGTAGCTTTAACCGTTTTCTAGAAAAGTGGAAAAATATTTGTTGAATCAAGGTTTTGGTTTGGGTACTTAGAATCAGGGGATTTATTTAAAATATTTTCAGCATGTTTGAAATTCATGTAAACAAAGATGTTTTAATTTTGGTTACGTTTGGAGTTAAGGAAGGATTAGAATAAAATATTTTATTTTTAGACATGAAAAGTTCTCGGAACTTCTTATATTTTCCTTAATATCTTGAAAACGGTTGGGAATCTTGGAAAGCGGAAGGTACCCATTCAAAAGCTTACTAAATGATCTACAAAAAGTCCGACTTGCAGGAACTGCATCATCTTAGCGCGGTTCCATTCATATCCCTAGTGTCATTTTGTATACTTAGAATAGAAACAGTTATTACTAGGAACCAGATTCTTAGGTTTTCACGTATTTTTTTCCTTTCTCCTAAACATGATAAAGATCGATGTTTTATATGATTCGCGTCTTGTAGTACCATTCATGCAAATTTGGAAGAACCTAAAAAAACCTATTCTGGATTATATCACCTAAAACCCGATGGAATGACCTAGGCGGACCGGTGACAAAGGGCCAGCACCTTGACCGGTGACAAAGGGCCAGCAGCGTACCCTTATACCTGGAACACCCTAGTTCAATGTATTCAAAACTATCAAAATGTTTATAATTTCTAAATGTTTCGTAAAATAAATACAATATAAAACAAAGAATTAAAAAGTGAATACGAAAACCCGTTCAAAAGAACACATTCAAAGTTTTCATCACCGTTTTCTCCGATTGACATCGACTAATCGAACATCTTCTCAGAATATTAATTATAGAGAATTTAAAAAGCTTTTGAATAGTTTCTATCCACTTATGACGATTTCCCAACTATTTTCGAGATATTAAGGAAAATATGCGAAGTTCCCAAAACTTTTCATGTCTCTTGATAAAATATTTTATTCTAATTCTTCCTTAACTCCAAACGTAACCAAAATTTACACATCTTTGTATGTATGGAATTTAAACATGCAGAAAATATTTTAACCGAATCCCATGATTCTAAGTAACCAAACCAAAAACTTGATTTAACAACTATTTTTCCGATTTTCTCAAGCATATGAACTCAAAAACGTAAGCGTTACGATTTTTTTGCGCAAATTTCGCCCCAAACGCCATCTTCCAGTGGGCCGATTTCTCTGGTTAACGAACTTGACATTTCAAATTGGACGATGGATTTTTGTACCTAACTTCAGCAAAATCGGACCATTAGGGGGGCCGGAAAACCGCGAACAGACAAATATATATATATATATACAAATTTGAACCACCGTTATTTTCGGTCTCTAGGGGGTCGGCACTTCCGGATTGTTTCATGAGATCAACCTTATAAGCGGGGTTCCTATAAGGAGGGAGGGAGGAACCGCGCTAAAAGACTCTGAAGCAATTTTCGATTAGGCGATGTCAATCGGAGAAATAAGTGCTTAAAACTTCAAATGTTTTTGTTTTGTTCTTTTAAACGGGTTTTTGTAGTTGTTTCGCTCACTTTTTAATTGGTAGTTTTTTTTTAATTGGAATTATTTGTAGAATTAGTACTATAGTAGAAGAGTACAAGAGAATGTAAACATTTTGATATTTTTCAAATTATTGAATAGTAAGATTAGGCCTGACCATTTTTCTGTCAGGTAGAGGTGAGGGTCTGGGCGGACCTATTTTAAGGTCGTAAATTATTTCATGAAAGGTCTAACCTAAATTATAACTGTTTATATTTCAACCTTTCCAAATGACATTAGGATTAAGAACGGAACCGCGCTAAGATGATGGAGTTCCTGCGAGTCGGACTTTTTTTTATAAACAAATACTTAGTACAAGTAACCTTAAGGATTAAGAGTTAACGCAAGATATTTTGCTGCTTGAGAATGAGAAATAACACGTTAGAAGGGTTACGAAATCGTTAGATAACTCCAAAATATGACTAATATGTACATAGTTACGTATTCCCGCACCTACATTGCAGTAAATATGTTATCACTATGTTGAATTATAAAGTATGCATAAGGCTTAACAGGCAGTATAAAATACCAGTTTCACTAATCTGAGAACATTATTCAGACTAGAATCAGAAGATGGCTAAGTTCGTACTCTCGCTCATTGTAGCAGTTGCTTTTTGCTATATTGTAAGTACTGTTTTTCTTATTTTTCTAAAAAAAAAGATTTTGCACCGATCCGATCTTGTGAAAACAATAATCATTTATCAATATAAAAAAAACGTGGTTCCATAACAGAAACTCGATATACAGGGTGCTTCAAAAAAATGTATACACACTTTGAACTTCCATAGAAAATTTATTTACCGTTCTACAAAGTTAAATTTCAGGAAATTAGAAAGCTGTAAGTCCAATGTAAATGAAACATAAATAACAAATGTTAATACTGTTCAAATTGGTGACCTGCAGCATCAATACAATTCTGAGTACGAGTCACCACTGATTCTGTACATCGTATCAAAACGTCCAATGAGATTTCTCTACACACGGCTTGAATCTCATTCCAAAGAATGTCTAGGTTACGTGGTTTACGTTTGTACACCTCATTTTTTTACTGTGCCCCATAAGAAGAAATCCAGTGGTGTAAGGTCTGGGGAGCGTGCTGGAAACTCGATTGGCCCCCTGCGTCCTATCCACTGGCCCGGCAAATTTTGATCCAGGTAAGCTCGTACGCCCCTGTGATAGTGCGGCGGGGCACCATCTTGTTGAAAATAAAACATATCATTACCGTATAATGCACGAATGGCAGGAAATATGGAATCAGCAAGCATTGTTAGGTAATTAATACCAGTTACAGTGCCTTCAAATCGAAAATGGTCCCCTTGAAGACAAACCGGACCACACATTTACACCAGGCAAATTTACAGCTTTTTCAATTGTAATGTGAGGATTTTCTTCACCCCAGTAAACACAATTGTGCCTATTGACAGTTCCATTAAGTTTGAATTAATAACCTGCTTACGTTCTTCAAAACTCAAACGTACGTCTGCCATGTTGATATTACAACTTCCAACTGACAACATAACATAGAGGGACGATTATGCTGCCACCTGGCGAAGATATATAACATTAGCCTTGTAGAGTGGGAAAACTACGGTAGTTTAAAGTGTGTATACATTTTTTTGAAGCACCCTGTATTATTTATTTTGTTTATTTTTTATTTCCCATTATTAATAACAGAGATTTTTTGGAAGTATTTATTTTATTTACAGACCTGAATGGTCTTAATAGTATAATTTGTTAAATATTTTAAAAACTGTTAGAAATCTCAGGAAATTATTGCGGTTTCTTATGCATTATACGCATTCGACACAAAATATTCACAGTTAAATTTTGATAGTACCATTTCAAGTTGGAGAAATCGGTACTTGAATTTTCTAAATGTTTATCACATTCGATAAAAAGGTGTGCACTACCATTTTCGGGTTGTTTTTAAGTATTCTAGCAGTATATGATTTGATTTTTTTTTTATGTAAGTGGTAATCCACGGTGCATCTTATTTGAGTTGGATGTTGGAGGGGGCAAATGTTTCCGAAAATATCTTCTGAAGACTTGAAATAACAGTAATTTAGGTATAAGTAAATCGGATATATTCTGTAAGATTCATTTAAAAAAAAATTAAAAATTTTGTTATTTTTGTATTTTTCTTTCGCTCATAACTCCGAAAGTATTCATGTCAGAAACCATCTCAAGGCTTCAAAATATTTGTAATACAATTTTCTATATTGTTTCATTATTCAGATACTTTAAAATAGATTCCTGGCTAAACAAAGTAGCAATGAGAATGAAAAATAGGGCGAAAAATTGAAATTTTTATATTATTTTTTTCGGCTTAAAATTTTGTCCTTCATATTTTAGGAAGAAAAAGGTCATTATACGTACAATAAAGAAATGAATTATGCACATTATCATTTTATGCATAGGGGATAAACCTACATATGAGCTTAACCCTAAAATTCACTTCTGAAGTCCTGAACATAAATAAAATCATTATAATATTACATAAACAACGAAAATACGGGTTAAAAAGACTTGACAAAAGTTAGCAAGTGCAATTTAAAAAAAAAGGGCAAATATATTAACGAGTCAATAAATAAATAAAAATACTTTAAAAAAAAAAATTACATAAGAAAATGAATTAGTAATATTACCACAGTATTAGAACGTGGGCAGCTAAGTGTAAGAGTACTGGGCTAGATGCTAGAGGGCTTATTTAGGTATATTCGTAGTATTGGGCTATATGCTAGAGGGCTTATTTAGGTATATTCGTAGTATTGGGCTATATGCTAGAGGGCTTATTTAGGTATATTCATAGTATTGGGCTATATGCTGGAGGACTTATTTAGGTATATTCATAGTATTGGGCTATATGCTGGAGGGCTTATTTAGGTATATTCGTAGTATTGGACTATATGCTGGAGGACTAATTTAGGTATATTCATAGTATTGGGCTATATGCTGGAGGACTTATTTAGGTATATTCATAGTATTGGGCTATATGCTAGAGGGCTTATTTAGGTATATTCATAGTATTGGGCTATATGCTAGAGGGCTTATTTAGGTATATTCGTAGTATTGGACTATATGCTAGAGGGCTTATTTAGGTATATTCGTAGTATTGGGCTATATGCTGGAGGGCTTATTTAGGTATATTCGTAGTATTGGACTATATGCTGGAGGACTAATTTAGGTATATTCATAGTATTGGGCTATATGCTGGAGGACTTATTTAGGTATATTCATAGTATTGGGCTATATGCTAGAGGGCTTATTTAGGTATATTCGTAGTATTGGGCTATATGCTGGAGGACTAATTTAGGTATATTCGTAGTATTGGACTATATGCTGGAGGACTAATTTAGGTATATTCATAGTATTGGGCTATATGCTGGAGGACTTATTTAGGTATATTCATAGTATTGGGCTATATGCTAGAGGGCTTATTTAGGTATATTCATAGTATTGGACTATATGCTGGAGGGCTTATTTAGGTATATTCGTAGTATTGGACTATATGCTGGAGGACTAATTTAGGTATATTCGTAGTATTGGACTATATGCTGGAGGACTAATTTAGGTATATTCGTAGTATTGGACTATATGCTGGAGGGCTTATTTAGGTATATTCGTAGTATTGGACTATATGCTGGAGGACTAATTTAGGTATATTCATAGTATTGGGCTATATGCTGGAGGACTTATTTAGGTATATTCATAGTATTGGGCTATATGCTAGAGGGCTTATTTAGGTATATTCATAGTATTGGACTATATGCTGGAGGGCTTATTTAGGTATATTCGTAGTATTGGGCTATATGCTGGAGGACTTATTGAGGTATATTCATAGTATTGGGCTATATGCTGGAGGACTTATTGAGGTATATTCATAGTATTGGGCTATATGCTAGAGGGCTTATTTAGGTATATTCATAGTATTGGGCTATATGCTAGAGGGCTTATTTAGGTATATTCGTAGTATTGGACTATATGCTGGAGGACTAATTTAGGTATATTCGTAGTATTGATGGACGGTTCTAGAAAGCAAATCGATTGGAATCGAAATGAAATACGAATTTGGTAGGTAATTGTAAGTAATCGCAAAATCGATCCATGCTGAAGATCGATCTTTTAAACCGATCTGAAATCGCTGATCTCTTTTGTAGGTCCATTTTTTCATTTCGATTCAAAAAATTTATACATATACCAGAATCACCATCGCCCATCATCACTGTGAACACTTCATTAAGCGGGCACTGGAGCATAACGTGGTTTGATCGTTGACATCAGGCCTCTTTAGGTCATTCGAAACATTATACATTTTTCTTTATGTTCTCCCCTACAACAATAATTAAAAATTTGTTTCTCTCTTAGGCCGAAGGTGCCACACCGAATGACAGGCAAGCAGCAATAAACATAATTAGCAACCAAGAGAGATGGCAATTTTACGGAAGACTGAACGCCGCTGTCGCCGCAGCGTCCTCGCCGACCGAAACCCAAGAGACCAGAATCTGCATCCAAATCCAAGTGGCCAGCGCCTACCCGCAGATCAACAGAGCTATCGTTCTCATCCAGCAGGCCCTCAGGAACGAGACAGACCCCGACCTTGATGGGAAGACTTTGGACCAGCTCGGAGATGAAATCAGACAGAGAATTCTGGCCGATTTGGAACCAATTATCAGCCAGAAGGAAGCAAATATTGCCAGCTGTTAGAAATCTAAGATAATAACAAACAAAATGTAATTATTAACAATGAATTAAATTATTTTGCATACTGCTTCATAGTTTCAAATCTATTCCCTGCTTTTAGCACTTTCCTCCGAAGGAAAGTAGCTATTGAGGTTGGACTCAAGACGGAATTTTTGAAAAATTTCTTCAAATCTTTATCGATCCTACCTAGTAGATACCGAAAATGACCCCGGTTAAAATTTATATATATCTATATATCTATCTATATATATATATATATATATATATATATATATATATATATATATATATATATATATATATATATGTCTGTTAACACGATAGCGGCCAGAGTTTTTGTTTTTTTCGTCACGAAACTTGGTATATAGCATTCAATTAGCAAACGATTGAACGAGTTCGTTAACCACCAAAGTCGGCCCACCGGAAGGGGGGGGGGTTTACCCCGAACCCAAAACACTAATTTGACTATGTCAGCCGTAATATTTGTTATATTTCAACGAAACTTGGTATTCGTAGTGGTAATATAGAGAGAAAAGTGAGATATAAAAATGAACTACATCGGTTCATTAGGAGGGGGGGTTTACTCCGGACCCACAATACCAATTCGCCACTACCAGCCGTGATTTTTGGTACATTTCGACGAAACTCGGTATTCGTAGTGGTAATCTACAGGTAAATATGTGTTTTAAAAATAAACTAAATCGGTTCATTAGAAGGGGGGGGGGTTACTCCGGACCCAAATTCCTAATATGCTCATACCGGTCGTAATTTCTGCTGTATTGTAACGAAACGCGGTATAAGTCGTGGGTAACTCACGAGAATGAAGTGTTGTAAAAATGAGCTGAATCGGTCAATCGGAAAGCGTGGGTTTACTTTGTAATATATTTCAATAGAAAAGCCCGCCAGCCGTAGGTTCACAAAGCCGCCGCAAGGAGCTCTTTCTACCACTAGAGGGACTGTATCCTGTTCCTGCGTTAGATCAAAATACGATAATACGAGGTTTTTTGTATTTATTACGTAGTGTAGTAGGTACCATGTGTAAACATAACTCTGGAAGCAAATTAATAATTGATCAGTTACTCATTACAAATTTAAAAGAGAACTATTCATGTTTTTGTTTTATTTATGTAGGATATTTTAAGCAAATTGTTCTGGAAAGCAGTCTAGACTACCCAAATTCTGAGGAAAGTGCTTAGTTATGCAGCTCCTGCGTGACGGACTTTTATTTATGTAGGATAGTTTAATACTCCAGGGTCATTCCATATCAAGTGATCCAAAAACAAGGAAATAACTCCCTCATATTTTTCGATTTTTTTTTTTTAAATTTGGCTCATCAATGCCCCATACCAATTAAAAATTCAAATTTTTAGAAATTTATCTTTATTAGGTTTCGAGTTATGAAATTTTAAGTTTTAAAAAAGCACATTTTAGGACAGACACTTGATCATAAAATTTATCATAACTCCCAAACGAAATGAGCTAGAGAGGTGTGGTAAAAAGCATTCGTTAGTGTATTAAATGATGATTAAAATTATACATATCGTCGATACAAAAGCAAAGTATCGAATGTGAAAATCACTACTTTTCAGGAGAAAAAAAAAACACTGTTTGAAGGTTTATTCTAAATCAGTGCTTACTGTTAAACTTTTTTCATCTATGCTATTATAAGTGGTTTGGTGTCTTATAGATGTCTCTAAAAATATTTTGTCTAATTATATATTTTAATAAGACTTAATACACATTCGTTAGTTTGATTTTGTGTAATTGATAATTATTTTTCTTTAATTTTTAATGCAAACTAGCGAATGTGCAATTTTCCTTATTTAGCGTTGCATTATTTTAAATATTTCAATACAAAAACAATTCGTTTAAAATTAAAACGCAATATTTTCCATCTTAAATGCTTTAAAATAAGTTTTAAGTGAAAATTGTTGGAGTTTTTCATGGGGAAAGTAATTAATAACTCAAATATTCTTAATCGCATAAAGAATTAGTTTATTTTTTAAAATAAAATATAAATATAAAGAATTATTCTATCAAAAATGAAAAATTATTATTATGATTTCTAGAACAAAGAAAAAAAAGGAATATCAAATAGAAAAGAAGTTCAGTGTCTGCAATATGAGATAGTAAATGTAAAACAAAAGTTCATTACTATAGGCTATACAAAAATTTGAATAAAACAAAATGATGAATTATTATTTTTTAGACTGCTTCATCTTCTTCATCGCAGACTGGTTCGTCGAAACAGTCCCTCTGCTCGTTAGAATCTAAAAGTTTTTCAAAATACTGGTGGTAGGCTCTGGGAATTAGATTCTGTTTGCACAGTTTAATTAAGTATTTTTTTCTTTTGGACTGAAATAGTTAATCTACTTGAATAGCAATTCACCGGATCGTTGCGTTTCTTTCTTCCTCTTTTTGGAGTTTTAATCATCACTTCAAACTCTTTTTTATCGAAATCTGTCTTTAAAAATATTTTATTATAGTCTCTTTTTCTGTATTGTAACCATATAGCCTCACTAAATCTTGTGTTGCTATTTTTATTAGTATGCACAAATCGTTCATCTTGCGAATTGAAATTTAAAATATCGTTATGCATTATTTTTTTAACATTGAATGAATGTGGTTTCACTCTGGCCATTCGCATAACCTGAACCCAACCTTCGTGGGTGTATACGGGAATGTTTTTTTACTTTTTTTTTCAATTTTAGAGTGAATAGAATCGCATTCCATCTGCGTATAGCGGCCCGGTTCGAAAAATACATGGTCTATTACTTCTAAAAATGGGTGCGTCTTTAATAAATGAATGCACATAGAAGAAAAGTTAAATTTTTTTTGCTGCCCACCGCAACTGTCTGACATCATTCGGACGTGGGTAATATATGGATGGGCTGATACGTACTTATAAATACAAGAAGAAATTTCAGCACTGCCTCTTTTCCTCTCGGTTTCATCCCAAGTAAAGCAATCAACATTTGCATTACCTAAATTATATACCATTAAATTATATACAGCTAACTTCCTAACATAAAAAAATGGGCCCGCTGCACCCTTGGGAGTTGACAGCACTGATTGTAAGTCAAAATTAAAAGGTAATACATTTTTATCCTTTTGAGCCACTTCTTTATCTTCATTTCTTCTACATCTTGCTGATTTTTTTTCTTTTCAAATGCTTATCGAAAGCTTCTTATTTTAAGGATTTTCCAGGTGAGGAGCTACCTTCAAAATCAACACAAGTTTTACAAATATCTTTCTTGGGTTTATGAAATTTTAATTTAAAGGTTTTGAATAATCTCCTGTACGATTCGTAACATAATTTTTTAACCCCAGCCTCGTTACACTTTTCTTTGTACAGCGAATACATTACTTTAATAGAAAGTTGAGAGTCCAAATATCGCAAGTCGCTTGAAGCCCGGCTATAATGCGACTCAACAGCAGGAAACGAAAGAATGTGTCTTCATGAAACTTTCATTTTTTTCCCCTATTAATGCTACCTATTCTTTTCCCACCTCTTTCATCTGGATTTACAACACCGTATGTAGATAATTTTTTAAATGCACCTATTATTAAACCTTCACTTATCCCGAGTGTAAAAAGGAAAAATTGTCTACAAACAGGAATATATTCCCCATTCAAACTGAGGTAGTATTGTTTTGTAAATGCTTTCCGAGAGTCACCAAATACTGTTTTTCGTTTCGAATTATCTTTGTTTATTTACGCGGAAAATTTATATATATATATATATATATATATATATATATATATATATATATATATATATATATATATATATATAGGCTTGCCATATTTTTGGTGAGTGAAACCGGGACACATTAATATGAGAAGGGCATACCGGGGGGGGGGGGGGGGGGGGGGGGTAAAAATGGTAAAAATTAGAAGCAAAATGGTGAGTTTTAAGCCTTTTTATTAAGCGCAGCGAGTAACAGGAGTGGGGGATCTGGAACACTAAATTCTCCCTAGTTTGTTAAAATAAAAAAGGAAATTTTGCTACTTACTTTTGCTAGTTCTTGCGTTTGCTCTCTGATTACAGTTACAGTTACAATCGTTCTCATTTCTTTGGCACTGCATTCATTGTAGAAAAGTAAACAATTCATAAATGATTCTTAAAAACTAAATCCATTACTTTATACATCTTACAGCCGTTTCCGGGACATTGATAAACCCGGGTGGACCAGAGACAAGAGACAAATACCGGGACGTATGGCAAGCATATATATATGTCTGTTCGCTACAAAATATCTCTACAAAAATGGTTCTAAAGACATTTTCGATGGGGTTATGTCAATCGGAGAAATAAGGGCTTAAAACTTCGAAAGCGTTTGTATTGTTCTTTTGTAGGGGAGGGAGGTCGGTTTGTTTATCTCACTTTTTAATTGATTGTTTTAAATTTAAATTATCAGTAAAATTAGTCTTTTCGTAAAGGGAAGTAAGAAAATGAGAAACTTAGTGTTTTCGCAGGGTGATCGTTGTTGCGCCGTAAACATCCTTCTGTTTGAGATTTTATTTTATATTCTTAACGGTACATCAAAACCTACCAATAACTGTATGTATCCTTAACTTATGGCACTAGAGATATGAGCGGAACTGCGCTAAGATGACGCAGTTCGCGCTCCTGATGTCTCAAAAATGATCCGATTTTGATGAAGAATAGAATAGAATAAATTATGACTCAAAAACCCCCGCCAACACGGGGTGCACCTCGGCCAATTGTCCTATTGTGCGAGTCCTGTATGCCTACTTAGGCTTCTCTCAGACTTCTGATGAATCTCAGATAGTGCCAGATTCCAGCCGACCTCCTGATCTCATCCTCTCCAAGGCTGCCAAAATGCATGAACCGCCTCCTTCCTAATGTAACACATTCAAATATGACATGCTTAGGTGTCTCCTCCTTGTCCTTGCACCACCTACATACCGGAGAGGACTTCATTTTCATAACATACATATGTTTGTTCATCGTACCATGGCCTGTGATCATTGCGACCGTCTCCCTCAGGTCTCTTCTGGACATATCCAGAAAGATGTCCTTTTTACTGAGTTTATTAAAGTCTATAAAGGACTTTGTATGGGCTATTTTCTGGCCCTCCCATAATTTTCCAAAGTCCCTTTTGGCTTTTGCCGCTATTGCTTCCTTGGCACAGGCCATTGATAATCCCACAAAAGGCACTGGACCCACAGGCATCACTACCGCTCCTGCCCCTGCCAGCTTGTCTGCCCTCTCATTACCCGGAATGCCTCTATGAACGATTTTGATGAAATTTGGTACAAAAATATTTTTCTTAATTTGAAAGGTCGTATTCACAAACCAGCAGAATCTGTTAACCGGAAGATGGTTTTTGGAGCGAAATTCGCGCGAAAGAAATCGTAACGTTCACGTTTTCGAGTTCATATGCTTGCAGGTACTCGTTTTATAGATTGATTAACGTAGAACAACAAACAAAACCATTTTAAAGCGATATCTGTACCCGTTTTGAGAAACATTAAAACACCTCGTTTTCCAAAGTAATTTTCAGTTTGGGTACTCATAAACGATTAATTTAGTTGAAACTTGGTCCAGACGTTTGATATTCATCTAAACTAAGGTAGATACATTTTGGTTCCGTTTGGAGTTAAGGAAGTACAAGAAATAAAATATTTCATTAACAGACTTGAAAGGGTTTGAGATTTTCGTATATCTTACATATCTCGAAAACGGGGGGAAATCGTGGTAAGTGGAAGGTGGAAATTCGAAAGCTCACTAAATTCCTTACAAAAAAAGTTCAGATATAATTTTTGATGGGGCGATGTCAATCCGAGAAATAGATGCTTCAAACTTCAAAATTGTTAGTTTTGTTTTTTTCAACAGGGTTTTGTCACTTACCAAACGTTTTAATTGGTTATTGTTTTTTCAATCGCATTTAATAGTAAAATTAATATTTTAATAAAATAAGGTATGAAAATGAGAAACGTATTGGTAATAGTGTTTCCCTTGGCAAACCTGGAGAAGGTGGGGGAGTCATTTCCGCTTATAATACTATCAGTTTCATGTTGTGGCGCCTTAAATCTTCCTTCTCTTTGAGATTCATTTTAAAATTTTCACTAAAGATCAAAACCTACCAATAACTGCTTCTGTTTCTTTGCTAATGACACTAGGGATATGAACGGAACCGCGCTAAGATGACGCAGTTCCTGCGAGTCATACTTTTGTTTTTCTCTTCTATTGCGAGGTTTTCAAAATATCTCCCACAAAAGCTGGATTTATTTTTTGAGTTAAATACCATTTTTATATACCTAAAATTATTTTATTTTCCGCTTTTTTCCAATCAAATAGCACAACACGCAAGCATTTACTCGAAGAGAAGGTAAGCCAAGAATGGCGGCAGGTTACCACGCTGTACACTCGCTGTTTTCCTGCCCTAACCCACCCGCTACACCCTTTCGTCCAGTATTGCCAACGAAATCGGCGCGCCGCTGACTAGGCTCGGCGGCGGCGCGCCACTCAAAACCGGTGGGCATGTCTAATATATATATATATATATATATATATATATATATATATATATATATATATATATACTTCTCATTTTATGGTCCGTTGTTTGAGTAATTGATTTTAGCAGTGATAAAAGTTCAGTAAGCATTCGAATGGTCACCTTCTACTTACCATGATTTCCCAACTGTTTTCGAGATATTTACGAAAATATAAGAATATCCCAAAAATGTTTATGTCCACTAATAAATTTTTTTTTTTTCGAATTCTTATTTAACTGCAAATGTAAGGAAAATTTAAACATCTAAGTTAAGATGAATTTCAAAGATGTAGAAAATATTTCAATTTAATCCCTCGATTCTAAGTACCCCAAAAAAAAAAAAAAAAAAAAAAAGAAAAAAAGAGTAACAAAAACAGTTGTTCCACTTTTCTCAAAAACGGTTACAGATATCGCTTTGATGTGTTCATTCGTTTTTCTATATTATGAAACCTATAAAATGAAAGTATATGAACTCGAAAACATATGAGTTACGATTTTTCGCGCGAATGTCGCTCCAAAAACCATGTTCCGGTGGGCGGATTCTGCTGGTTAACGAACTCGACCTTTCAAATTATACGAAAATTTTTTGTACCAAATTTCATCAAAATCGGAACAGACCCATATATAAATACACACACACACACGCACGCACACACACACACACACACACACATACATATATATATATATATATATATATATATATATATATCACATATATACAAATACAAATACAAATTTGAGCCACCGTTATTTTCGTGGGGTCTATTCGATCTATGAGGACGAAAACATTAAAGTTTCTACTCGGCACTTCGGGATGTTTCATGAGGTCAACCTTTACTCCCTATGGGGGAGTTAGGAATCGCGCTAAAAGATGAAATGTAACTTTCAAGATGATTGAAGCGCTCTCGAGTGCTTAAAACTCTAATAGTGTTTGTTTTGTTCTTTTGAACGGGGTTTTGTGTTTGTTTATTTTAACGACAGATCAAACACTACGAATAACTAATTCTATTCCTTTGCTAATAGTACTAGGGATAAGAACGGAAGCGCGCTATGATGACGCAGTTCCTGCGAATCGGACTTTTACCCATACAAATGGAAAATGGAAGCCTACTAAAGCAAAATTGAACCTCCCTTCCGGAAATCTTGCTGAAGAGCACAATACAATGTTTGTTCATATTAATCGAACCCCTCAACCCTAATTTCATGTCAAAGTGCACTATAGCCAATATTTATGCAAACTTGGCACACAGATAGGTCTTGATAAGAGAAATCTCCTAGGCTAGGTCAAAATAGCCCAATTTCAAAATTTGGTCAAAAGGTTAAAAGATTTGTTCAAGAAAAATTGGCTACACTGAACCATTCAGATTGTGACGGCCATTTTGAATCGACTACTACTGGCCTCTGTCGGCTGTTAGATGAAGTGCTGTTGTGCTGTCCTCTGCCGGTATCATTATGAACTAAAACAAATTCACATCATTTAACCGATTTTCGTAACTGGGAATAGACAACTAGGTATCAAGTAGATCTTGATAAGGGGAGAGTCATAGACAGAAAGAAGGTGTAGCATGGCACACTGAGTAACAGCTAGTCCATGATATTTAACGAAAACTTAAGTCAATTTTAGAAGTTTTCCGGCACTCCGATTAAACAGGCTCGCAATCCAAAGCAAAAGAACTAATATAACGAAAGACATCCTGAGATGTTATCAAAGAATGTATGCGAAATGAAAACATAGATTAGAAATGGGCCGGAAGTTGAGCTATCATCCCTGCGACAGAAGGTGGCCACGTGACCATGAAATAAGAGGCTTCTGAATGAGGAAAGCGGCCACTGACGTCATCCGGTATAAAATCAATGTGCACGGAGAAGGCTCTCAATGGATGCCTCTTCCGGGCTCCCCCCTCGCCCAAAATTCTTCAGGGCATTTAATAAAATCGATTATACGAAGTTAATCGACCTTTAGCAGACAAATACGAGATTTTTTTAGATTAATTAACTTGCCAGTTTGGGATTTCGATGCGGAATATCCAGTTTATTATCCCTGTGCGTCACAATCTTTATACACATAATTAATTTCATAATGCTTTCGCAGCTTAGGCAATAAAATATATAATTTTATATGAATCGATTCTTTGAATCAGTTGGTTAAATACAGGAGAACCTCGGCTAATCGTCAGTGCACGGGATCAAGATGGTAACGGATTACGAAAATAGACGGACATGGGAGTGAGGCGTATGTTGTCTACGTATTAACACATACATTAAAGAATGAATCGAGTTAACGTATGTATTATTCAACTATCTGTCCCCGCGACTTCATTCGTGTGGAATAGTAACTTTGGGTAGCATTCTTTGGATATATCCTTTGGTTTATTTTGGGTTATAAACACCGACGTTGGCTATTTAAAAAAAAAAAAAAAAAATCGTTTTTACAGTAATTCTTCTGATGAACAGTTGTATTCTAATATACATATGGTGAGATTTAGCAGGCCTCCACGTGGTGCACCCTAGGTAACGCTAAAACTCATTCAGCCTATATTGTGCCTCTCAGAGACGTCCGGTACAATGTCAAAAAAGTATCATTGTAAAAACAGCTCTTTGAAGGGGTTCAACGTCGGGCTACGGGTCTTTTTAGCGCGGTTCCTCCCTCCCCCATAGGGAGGAACCCCGCTTATAGGGTTGATACAATGAAACAATCCGGAAGTGCCGACTAGAAAATTTCGCGTTTCAGAACCCCTAGAGACCGAAAATAACGGTGGTTTAAATTTGTATATATATGTATATATTTATTTATATATATATATATTTGTCTGTTCGCTCTCTAGATAGAAGAAGAATGGTCCGATTTTGATGAAATTTGGTACAAAAATCCTTCAGCCAATTTGACAGGTCAAGTTAACCAGCAAAATCCGCCTACTGGAAGATGGCGTTTGGGGCGAAATTCGCGCAAAAAAAATCGTAACGCTTACGTTTTTGAGTTGATTAGCTTCTAAGTACTCGTTTTATATGATTCCTGGGCTAGGAAAACGAATGAAACCATTTTTAAGGCGATAGCTTTAACCGTTTTTGAGAAAATTGGAAAAATATTTTTTGAATAGCGTTTTTTGTTTGGGTACTTAGAATCATGGGATTCAGTTGAAACATTTTCTGCATGTTCTACGTTCATCAAAACTAATATGTTGAAATTTTGGTTACGATTGGAGTTAAGGGAGGGTTAGAATAAAATATTTTATTAACAGACATAAAAAGTTTTAGTAACTTTGTTTACTTTCCTTAATATCTCGAAAAAGGTTGAGAATCTTGGTAAACGGAAGAATACCATTAGAAAGCTTATTAAATGCTCTAAAAAAAAGATTCTAATGAAAGTTTTGATTAGGCGATGTCAATCGGAGAAATAAGAGCTTAAAACTTTAAAGTAATTGATTTCGCTTATTCGAACTGTTCTTTTTGTCTGTTTTTTATTCCTTGTTATTTTTTAATTGCTTATTGTTGGATAATGTATTTGAAAATAAAACAGGTTAAGAAAAATAAGAAAAACAATTTAATGTTAGAGATATGGATTTCCAAGATATATAGCTTTTCAACTGCCTAGCGTCCTTCCTAGGGAGGGTTCTTTGTCTTTGATTTTGGTACTTAGAATTATGGGATACAGTTGAAACATTTTCTGCATGTTGGAGTTTTTTGGAATGCGGGTGGCTCAGTTCACTGAGTTTTAAGCAAGCCCGCAGCACACTACTAAGCAGCCATAATCTCAATAGCAGAAAACTCCCCTACTGCCCCTACTCATTTCAAACCTATTCCTCTGGCAAGAATAAATCTCACACCGCCGGCATATGAACTGGGCTGTAAGTCTTTAATGGATTCCAAGCCACGTTGACATGACTGGCAATGAAAAAGCAGACGATCTTGCTAAGAAGGGGACACAAATGCATCGAACAAAAATGGACACAAGCCTTGCCACTGGATTACACCTGATTAATGCTGCCGTCTAGCTTCACACCAAGCAAGCACATGGGGAAACTAGCTGTGGAAAGAATTGGGCCCCACATTACAACATCGGCACCTGCTGACAACCACCGTCAGGCAAACCGCCGTTGCAAATTTGCCCACCTACACCGCTTTGCCTTGGCAGAAGACGACACTTGCTCACTCTGTCATGATGGTATTATGAATAGGAACCAAATTGCTAACTATCCCGAACAAGATCCCCAGCTTTCAACACCTGGTCGGCTAATAAATAATAAAATTACTAATAAATATATTAATACGTACCACTTCATGTGCTATGTATTTGCGAGTTTCTGTTTTTAGAAAAAATAAATGATTTCCTTCTGAAATACCAAATCTTTTATGCAATACGGGAACAAACTCTTAGGCGTTATGAAGAAAAAAACATTAACCTAAACATGTTTATACTACGTAATATGATGTTTATTTTCAGAAATGGTTTCATTCTCTTTTGTTATCTCTTAAGACTGTTTGCTCAGGTAATCTTAAATACAGAAGGAACGATTCATTACATAATGTACAATTTGTTGTTTATTATCTGTAATTATTGTTGTAATGATTTTCAGGTATTATAAAATCAATAGATCAGTAAATGTTTTTTTTTTTTTTTTTTTTTACGGCGCATCAACAAATCTTGGCTATTAGCGCCGACATCCAGGGTGCAGCCAGGAATCTTCTCAGCGAGCCCTGAGATGAGAAAATTTCTGGCTCCGGTGGGGATCGAACCCACCATCTCCCGTTTATGAATCTAGCGCGCTAGCCACTAGACCATGGGAGACCCCATCATTAAATAATTATCACCAAAAACAATTTAGTCCCATAACAAAAGACGGGTACGGCCCAGAAAGGCACGTAATGTGCAGGTCTCAGATTTTAGACCATAAGGCTCATTAGGGAGGTAGTGTGGTCAGTATTATGCTTCTCCAGTAGTATGCAGGTGCACAATAATAAATTAAATAAAGGCTGGGTGGGCCAAGGAACGGTCAGGGAGGCCGAATCCAACCCACGAACGAAAACACTAGAAGATAAAATCTTTAGTGCGCTCGAATTTTGAACTCAGGTCCCAATAAGATAGTTCAAGATTTAGTCCTGTGATCTACCACTGAGCTAACCCCACCCCTACATATATATATATATATATATATATATATATATATATATATATATATATATATATATATGTACGTATTGACACACTGTAGGTTATGAACACTGACATGTTATATTCTTCCTGAATGATCTCTTTCTCAGTCATCAAGCTGCGGTAATCTTGTTTTAATCTCCCTCCGATGAATTTCCAATCGAACATCATTTGCCTAAATGTAACTACACGATAAATTTCAGTTTGCGTTGTACCAGCTTTAGTTTTTTGTGGTTAGAGATTGATTTATATACATACATATATAATATAAATAATATATATATATAGGGGAAGCTGTTGTACCTTGATCACAGTGTACCTTGGATCATCCTTTAGTTTCTTGACAGGTACTGCTACCTACATGGTGGAACTGTACATAGACAATGGTTACTTAGTAGAGACCAAGCAATGGGTGAGAATATTTGTCCATGTCCTACTGTTTTCGTGTAAAATAGAAATACAGTTTTTTTACTCAAAAAGTAACAACTTTTGGTTTTACTGTTTATTTTCTTACAAGTTGACAATTGTGTTCTGGGTTTTAAATCAAACTCTACTAAATAACTGCTTATTGGTGAGTAATTTGTTATGCTATGTTTATATATATATATGAATGCAGTGGATCCGTGGATTCGAAGAAATGTTTCATAAAGCCTCCAAATATTTGCTTATAGAAAGCCAGAACATAATACAAATTCAAATGTTGAATTATTACCATATTATGCCCTTATGAACGTAATGTTTACGTGAGATTAGCAAGGTCACGTGTCATTTGGCACAAAGGATGATGACCATGAGTCGGAGGCGTACGCGTTAACTCGCCACAATTGGAGCTCGTAAACAGCCAGTGTACACCAATAGAAAGCTAACCTAAGATTTCTTTTTCTCCAATGGTTCTTATAGATGCCACGACAAATATTTCCTGTTTTAATATACAGGTTTGATCAGACGATTGCAGATGACGTATTCCTTGGATTTTACAAAGAAGAAGAGCGAGGTTAGCTCATTAGTGGAGCACTCGAATAATGAAGTGGTAGGACTGAGTGACTATTGAATAGTTGAATAATCCTCCAAATACTCGTTAGATCGATAATACCTTATTATTCACTTTCAAAATATTCATTTCACTTTCCTACATATAACTTGAGAAGGAGAACCTACCACTGTAGGGCCACGTCGAGTCTGGTATTAACTGAATGAATCCAATATGGTGGAATGTAGTCAGCAGGTCCATAAACGATATGTCAAGTTTTTCATTTGGAAATTAATTTTAAAAACATTCGAGAGAAACTGCCAAAGCATTGTCAACTCTACTAAAAATGAACACTGCACCTTAAGTTTAAAGTTTTCGAAAAAATTTAGGTGTGCAGAAATTCCTCAAAAATTTATAATTATCGTTTTTGTGATAAGTAGATAAGTATGAGTACGTCATATTGAGTACTGTATTTCTGTTAGTAAGGTTGGCAACAGTAGCTGATGTTTTGATGTGATATGTAAGGGGCCGATTAACAAGGACGGGATTTTAAGGAAAAGATGGTAAGAGATATATTTCAGATAAGCGGAATTTCCTTTCAAAACTATAATTTATACTACGGTTACTGTTAGATACATAAATATCATAAAAAATCACTAAGATGAGAGAATTTGGGTTGACCTACCTCTGACAACCATCTGGACCGAGATCTCAGGATCGGGCGTGAATGTCGATGCGTCGGAAGCAAGTAGGCCCTTTTAAACCCTTTACCCCCACCTCTGCTCTGGCACGTGGCTGGACGCGGCAACTCAGGTCTTAGACCTTACGGGAATTTCCTTATGTGTCAGCCAAGCGCGGTTCCAAAGACCCAGACGCAGCATTTGCGGATTCGTTGTTCCCACACCTCCTAACTTTTCTCTCATTCACTTACTGTAAGTCCAAGGTTATATGGCGCCTTACATATACAAAAAATACTTACTTGATTTTACTTTTGGGATAGAAAATGTATAAGTATACTACGAAAATACGAATAATTGAAGGCAAATTACTACTTTCGGGATAAATAAGGTTTCAGACGTTTCCCCTGACGATTTAAGCTACAACAAAGAGTCTGAAGCAATCAAATAAAGAAAAGATTTTCTTTACGTCCAGATGCAGTAGCTTGGAGTTTAAACAGTTGTAGACAGGGGATATATACACAAGAAAGTCCGTCAAGCAGGAGCTGCATAACTAAGCACTTTCCTCAGAATTTTTGTAGTATAGACTACATTACTGAATAATTTGCTTTAAATAACCTATATAAATAAAATAAAAACGTGAATAGTTCTGCTCATTTACACTTCTTATGAGAATTGTTCAATTATTAATTTTGTAAATAATTTGCTTCCAAAGGTATGTTAATAAGTGATACTGTACTACTTAATAAATACACATAAACTTCATTTTCCGTCTTTTGATCTGACGCAGGAACAGGTACAGTCCCCCTAGAGGGAGATAGCGCTTCTCACGGCGGCTTTGGGAACCTACGTCTGGCGGGCAGACGTATGAAACAGAGTTTAAAGTAAACCCTCCTTTCCAATAGACCGATTTACTTCATTTTTACAACACTTCTTTCTCATGAGATACCACCGACGTATATCGCGTTTCGTTACAATACAGCAGAAATTACGACCGGTATGAGTATATTAGTAATTTAGGTCCGGAGTAAACCCCCCCCCCTCCAAATAACCAGATTTATTTTACTTTTACAACCCATTTTTCTCTCTTGATTACCACCACGAATACCGAGTTTCGTTGAAATGTAACAAAAATTACGGCTGGTAGTGGCAAATTGGTATGCGGGTCCGGAGTAAACCCCCCCCCCCCCCCTCCCTCCTAATCAACCGATTTAGTTTATTTTTACAAAGAATTTCTATCTTTAGATCAACATAACGAATA
The DNA here is from genome assembly GCA_946811695.1 of Gonocerus acuteangulatus. Lineage (NCBI taxonomy): Eukaryota > Metazoa > Arthropoda > Insecta > Hemiptera > Coreidae > Gonocerus > Gonocerus acuteangulatus. The sequence goes on from OX328130.1 coordinate 26,848,017, forward strand.
CCGAGTTTCGTTGAAATAAAACAAAAACTATGGCTGGCATGGTCAAATTAGTGTTTTCGGTCCGGGGTAAACCCCCCCTCTTGGTGGGCCGAATTTGGTGGTTTACGAACTGTTTCAATCGTTTGCTAATTGAACGCTATATACCACGTTTCGTGAAGAAAAAACAAAAACTCTGGCCGCTATCGTGTTAACAGACACATATCTATCTATCTATCTATCTATATATATATATATATATATATATATATATATATATATATATATATATATATGCATATATATATATATATATATATATATATATATATATAAATTTTAACGGGGGTCATTTTCGGTGTCTACTAGGTAGGATCGATAAAGATTTGAAGACATTTTTCAAAAATTCCGTCATGAGTGCAACCTCAATAGCTACTTTCCTTCGGAGGAAAGTGCTAAAAAAGGGGAGAGCCAGATTAACTGTGCGCCTTACTCTTACACTGCTCAGAATCCAAGATACACTAACAAACTGCTTGGCTTAGGTAAGCAAGAATAAATATACATATATATATATATATATATATATATATATATATATATATATATATATATATATATGAAAGTATGCCTGGAGAACGAAGGAGAGGAGCGAACGAACGCGTTAACTGGCAACAATTGCATCTCGTAAACAGCACAGATACAGGAGGAGCTAAGGAAATTCTTCATCACAAGAGCCCTTCTTTAAGCACCTCTCCCAATTTTACAGGCCCTTTTCTTATCACTAGCCCTTCAATCCTTATCAAAAACATCTTGAGACGCACTTAAGGTAATCGTTTTATACACTGGGGGTCTTAAGTTTATTTTGGGCAGTGAATCCACTTTCATTTCATAGAACGTAGCTCAGTTGGGGTTTTCGCGTGAAATATGTGTATTCGGATATTCTTAGCCGAAACTCCTAAGTCTGGCGAAACAACTTGAGAATTTCTGGGTCCACTTGTGCAAAACCCGAAATAATAAAAAACTAGGGAGTGATAACAAAATTCCCAAAAAGTCACACTGTCGTGTAAATCGTAAAGCTTACGTTTTCGAGTTCATATGCATGCAGGTACTCGTTTGTAGGTTTCTTGACGTAGAAAAACGAATGAAACCATTTTTAAAGCGATATCTGTAACCGTTTTTGAGAAACATTGAAACCCCTACTTTTCCTAACTTATTTTCAGTTCGGGTATTCCGAAAAGATTAATTCAGTTGAAACTTGTTCCAGACGTTTGATATCCATATAATCTAATATCGATAAATTTTGGTTCCGTTTGGAGTTAAGGAAATACTAGAAATAAAATATTTTAATAACGGGTACAAAAAGTTTTAGGATTTTCGTATATTTTCTAAAATATCTCGAAAACGGTTGAGAAATCGTGGTAAGTGGAAAGTGACCGTTCGAAAGCTTACTAAATTCCATACAAAAAAGGTTTAGATGTAATTTTCGATGGGGCGATGTCAATCCGAGGAATAAGTGCTTAAAACTTCAAAATAGTAAGTATCGTTCTTTTCAACGGGGTTTAGTCACTGTTTACCTAACGTTTTAATTGATTATTGTTTTTATTAATTGCATTTAATAGTAAAATTAGCAATTTAATAAAGTAAGGTATGAAAATGAAAAACGTATTAATAATAGTGTTTTCTACGGAGAACGTCCAGAAGGGGGAGTCATTTCCGCTTAGAATAATATCAGTTTCGTCTTGTGGCGCCTTAAATCTTCCTTCCCTTTGATATGTCATTTTTTATTTTTCACGAAAGATCAAAAACTAACAATAACTGTTTCTACTCCTTTGCTAATGACACTAGAGATATGAACGGAACCGCGCTAAGATTACACAGTTCCTGCGAGTTGGACTTTTTGTAATTTATCGACATTCGATTTGGAATTATCAATTAAATGTACATCAACAGATTTTAAAATATTCCTGTAAGTCGTCCTTGTTATTAAAATCGCAAAATAAAATGTCAGAGGAACTATGAATTCACCTTATACATGAAAGTGTAAAAGCAGAAACATCGGAAGAGGTCAGGCATCAGAGATAGCTGCGGCCTGTTTTCTCTTCCCTTATCAGTATTCCATTTTCCAAACAACGGTCATATCAAACAGTAACAGCCAATCACACTTCGTCCATTTAGAGCCATACTCGGTTCTAGGCGAGATAACGGACGTCAATAGATAAACAGAGTGAGCAAGAAATTTCAAATAGAGGAAGGAAATATTTTTTTTAAATAAAAGAAAATATAATTTCGTTACAGTTTTTTCCACGAATTTTATGTTTTTTTTTTGTTTTTTTTTAAATGAAGGAATATTCTTTATTAGGCCAATCATTTGGGCAGAGTTCAACGATAATTGTATCGAAGGTTATTAAACTGTTTTGCCTCAAGTATCAATTCCTATCAAAACACTTTGACATTTTCATAGAAATAATATCAAGCATTTCCGTTTATTTTATATTTTGAATCAATACTGCACTTTTGACCGATTCCAAGTATTAATACACAGATAATTGATAGTTTTACATATAAAAAGAAAATTATGGCCATTGGCTGGCTCTATATTTGTCTAAAATGAGAACAATATTTCACTAGGGAAATACTACAATATAAATCATGCAATATACATTGATTCATATTCTATTTTTACGCGGAGCTCTTTTACACTATTTTTTTCGGTGCATCACTGTTGTGATCATTGACACATATAATCAGACACAAAGATAAATACATATATATATATATATATATATATATATATATATATATATATATATATATATATATATATATGAGTGTGTATGAGCCGTCTAGAATTAAAACAAGACACACCACTATTTTTACGATTTTGAAATAATAGTTGATTTTACAAGTTCAATATGTCCTCTATATACTGGTAAAGAAAATGATTTTCAAAACTCAATAGATCATGCTGTTTTTTAATGCTGAAATGAAAAGTTGGCTTTAAAATAAGACATACATAAGTGAATTTTAAAACTAAGTAAGACACATCAAAAATAAAAATTCCTTCAAAATAGATAGTATAACAGATAAACTTCTCAAATTCCCCAAAAACATTCTTCTATGATACTTACAACTTATAAGAAAATTATAAACATGTATAAAATTAGAAGTAAGACTTGCTCTGTTTTTGGTGTTTTCTGAACAAATTGGTATACATAATATATTATTTTTATTTAAATTAATCTGTTTACAGGATTAAACCTATACATATAGAGTTGGAACAGAAAAATGACAATAAAATACAATAATAATAATAATAAATTTTAAAAAAATCATAGAAAGTGATTACTTTTATGTTTCTGCCATAATAATCTTATAAATCGATAATAAGATTAACTAAAAACACTGACAATACCGGCTAAATATTTACAATTTATGCAAATTATATATTTATTATTCTAATTTTTAAACTAAAATAATAATAAAAATACCTTCTAATACTGTTGAAATATCAAAAACTATCCAGCATACCGAGATATTTGTCTATATATATATATATATATATTTATTTTTTATAAATATGGCACAGGTCAAAATAATAGTACTCCATTTTATATGCACTATTTTATATTTAGCACGCCCTACATGTTTCGTGGCCTTTATGCCACCTCCTCAGGTGGTTTAGCTAGCCTCAGTCTCAGTATGGGTGGCGAGCTATCCATACATGGGGTATGTACAATGTAACAATATTTTTATTATATTTTACCTATAGATTTAAGGTTAGGAGTTAGTATAGGAATTGTTATGTTACTCTGTTTATAATTATTATTGGACAAATTATTGGATTTACTAAAATGAAAAATGTGTTATTCAAAATTTGTTAAACATTTTTAGGATTTAGTGGCCCCTGAGGAGGTGGCATAAAGGCCACGAAACATGTAGGGCGTGCCAAAAATAAAATAGTACATATAAAATGGAGTACTATTATTTTGACCTTTGCCATATTTATAAAAAATAAATAAATATACATAAATAAAGGTCAGAAATCGAGGAATTGAATATATATATATATATATATATATATATATATATATATATATATATATGTATATATATATATATATATATATTTTTTTTTTTTTTTTTTTTTTTTTTTTTTTTTTTTTTTTTTTTTTTTTTTAACGGCACATCGACAATTCTTGGCCATTAGCGCCGACATCCAGGGTGCAGCCAGGAATTTTCTCAGCGAGCCCTGAGATGAGAAAATCCCTGCCGCCGGTGGGGATCGAACCCACCATCTCCCGCTTATGAATCTAGCGTGCTAGCCACTAGACCACGGGAGACCCCATATATATATATATTATACACATTATAGAATAACAACCTCTTCTGTCGACTATCTTCTCCATTTCTCTATTTTCATCCCATAGTGTTTTATAGACAAAGAGTGACCACATCTTAGACATTTTCGGTCATAACATGTTTATCCAAGTGAAATAATCCACGTAGGAACCATACGTCATTCTTTCTGTTCCTTCCATTAAGTCTCCAAGCAATCTTAATTTATTCTAGTCCAGATCGTGTCCTTCCTAGTCTTTTCTTCGACTTTCCTCAAGTGCCAGACCAGAGCATCGGAGTTGAAGTGACGGAGAATTGGGCTGTTTGAAGATAGATCATCCAGAGTTGAAATCGACGTAGACATTTGGGAAATAGCACGAGTAATGAAGAATTCGATGACGTTTTGAGCGGAAAGTGGGCCAATATTTGAAGAATTTAAGATTTCTTTTCAACTGTGGCTTCATTTTTACCAAGAGCCTCTGCCATCTTCCAGGATAATCCGAACCGTCGCACAGTGGGTCCAAACGACATTTCGTGTCTCAAAAAAGGCTTCAAAGCACTTTTTTTTAATTGAAAGCTAATGACATTTAGAACAACTTTGTCTAGTCAGATTTTTGTTTTTTTGTTTCCCCTGTTTGTTTAATTAAGTGTAAATAATTCACGAACTTATACAACTCAGCATAAAATAATTTTTTTTTCTAACTAAATACATACCAGCACTGATAAAGTTTTAATTAAACATTTAAATCCTAATTGGACTTGGAAAAAATCAGTCTGACACTTCAAAACGTAAATTTATCTTCATTCAACAATGAAAGTAATTGAAATAATATGATTCTAAAATAGATTTTGATTTTTTCCATGTCAAATCAGGATTTGAATGTTTAATTTCAACGATATCAGTGTTTTTTTTTTTGTTTTTTTTTTCGTTTGCGGCGTATTAACTATTAGGCTATTATCGCCGGATATCAGTTTTGAAATTAAGCAGTGTAGTCCGCTCATGCGCAGTGGCCGTGTACTAAAAAAAGACTATGTTATAGAGTACATTACATAGATTTGTCGGGTGGACCTTAAGCTTATTTATGTTCCTGAATTTGAGCAGAAGGCTCTAAATGAATTTTATTTTTTTTATAATTATTTTTTTTTTCAACTTCAATTGAAAAGATATTCATAAAGAACGGACTTCCTTGGTAAAATTGAATTATTTTCCAGTTAACCAAATCACAAGACTCTTAAAATAGTTACATTAAGCAAGAAAATACTAGATTTATGAACTGTCAAATGCTTCGCCATTTATCAAACCAGTCGATACTCAAAGACAATGAACTCAACAACAGGGCCACTCGTCTTCACGCCTTTCCGTTCAACTAGAAATATCCAATGGATAGTCCAATTTGCGGGAACTGCGTCATCTTAGTTAGTTAACATATTATGCTTATCATTTCTAGTAAATCTAAGCAGTGTTTTCTCAGATAGAGGTGATCTTATGAAAGTTTACACCTTAACCCTTTTCATTTTAGACATATTATTTTTGAGCAAAATCCTTCAAAATGTTTGTAGACTTTTGTACCACTTACCTCTGTTTCATAAAACCTCCATATTTTTAGTCAGCATTTTGTCTTATGGATGACTTCATATATATTTTTCTCGTTATGAGGAGGGAGGAAACACGCTGAAACCAGCTATAGGATCAACAGTCGGAAAATAATTACTGGTTTTCTAGGCCAAGAAACCTATAAAGTCCGACTCGCAGGAACTGCCTCATCTTAGCGCGGTTCCGTTCTTATCCCTAGTCTAATTTCGAAAGATTAAAATAGAAGCAGTTATTATTTTGTTGAGAGGAGATCGTTGACCGTTGATGATGCAAGGTAGGGATTGTCCGGGTTAGGTCACTGCTACTTAATAATACATACCCCATATGTGTATGTATGTGGGCATATATATGTACATATGTGTGCGTGTATATGTGTATGTGTATATGCATATATATAAATATATATATATTATATATGTATATATATATATATATATATATATATATATATATATATATATATGTTAGGTATATTTACATAGATATGTGCATATATTAGTGTTAAATATGTCCTACTTGTATTTACAGCCCTGATGAAGGCTTGAAGTTCAAGCCGAAACGTCGGCACAATAAAACCATTTTTACGATAAAATGTAGTTTTATTAAGTAGCAGTGACCGAACCCTGACAGTTATATTTTGGTTCCACCAGTCTTGAAAGGTAGGATTTACAATCTTACCTGGAAGGGTCGGCAACACTAGAAACCGTCCCGCTAGTTACAAGGTCTTGGAATCTTGGAACTCTATATTTCTAACAATAAATTTTTTTTGTTATTTTACTTAACCTGTTTTATTTTCGAATACATTATCCAACTATAAGCAATTAAAAAATAACAAGGAATAAAATACAGACAAAAAGAACACTTCGAATAAGCGAAATCAATTACTTTAAAGCTTTAAGCTCTTATTTCTCCGATTGACATCGCCTAATCAAAACTTTCATTAGAACCTTTTATGTAGAGCATTTAATAAGGTTTCTAATGGTATTCTTCCGTTTAACAAAATTCTCAACAGTTTTCGAGATATTAATGAAAGTTCCCAAAATTTATATTATTTCTAGCAACAGAAAATTGGCCTCATTTTTCATATCCTGTTTTACACACAAAATTTTCGCAACATAAGAAATTACAAAAATAAAAAGCAATAAAAAACGAAGGGAAAGAGACAAAAATTACAACAAGAACGACAAAAACCCGGTCATAAGAACAGAACAGACGTATTTGAAGTTTTAAGCACTTATTTCTCCGATTGACATAACCTAATCAAAAATAGTTTTAGAATTTTTTTTGTAGAGAATTTAGTAAGCTTTCAAATAGTTTCTATCCACTTACCACGATTTCCCAACCGTGTTCGAGATATTAATGAAAGTATACGAACTTCCCAAAACTTTTCATGTCTGTTCATAAAATATTTTATTCTAACCCTTCCTTAACTCCAAACGTAACAAAACTTTCAACATATTAGTTTTAATGGAAGTAGAACATGCAGATAAAGTTTCAACTGAATCCCGTAATTCTAAGTACCCAAACCAAAAACGGTATTCAAAAACTATTTTTCCAATTTTCTCGAAAACGGTTAAAGCGATCGCCTTCAAAATGGTTTCATTCGTTTTCCTAGCCCAGGAATCATATAAAACGAGTACTTACAAGCTTATGAACTCAAAAACGTAAGCGTTACGATTTTTTTTTGCGCGAATTTCGCCCCAAACGCCATCTTCCAGTAGGCGGATTTTGCTGGTTAACGAACTTGACCTTTCAAATTGGACGAAGGATTTTTGTACCAAATTTCATCAAAATCGGACCATTCGTCTTCTATCTAGAGAGCGAACAGACAAATATATATATATATATATATATATATATATATATATATATATATATAAATAAATATATACATATATATATATATACAAATTTGAACCACCGTTATTTTCGGTCTCTAGGGGTTCTGAAACGCGAAATTTTCTAGTCGGCACTTCCGGATTGTTTCATTGTATCAACCCTATAAGCGGGGTTCCTCCCTATGGGGGAGGGAGGAACCGCGCTAAAAACGAGTAATTGGAAGCATATGAAGTAGGCGTAACGATTTTTTTCGCGCAAATTTCGCTCCAAAAACCATGTTCCGGTGGACGAATTCTGCTGGTTAACGAACTTGATCTTTTAAATTAGACGAAAGATTTTTGTATCAAATTTCATCAAAATCGGACCATTATTCGCTGAGCCTTGCCGCGAACAGACAAATATAAATAAATAAATATATATATATATATATATATATATATATATATATATATATATATATACAAATTTGAACCACCATTATTTTCGTTCTCTAGGGGTTGTGAAAGGCAAAATTTTCTAGTCGGCACTTCCGAAATGCGTCATGAGGTCAACCTTATAAGCGGGGTTCGTCCCTATGGAGGGAGGGAGGAACCCCGCTAAAAGGCTCGAGTTCCGACAATTTGCGACAAGCCGTATCGTCCAGAATCCAAGTTCAAAGTCTCGAATCTGAAAAACGAGATTTTGCATATTCGATAGTTTGACTTTGTAGCGAGGATACCAGCTGCCATTTCGCCCATGAAAATGTGAAAATGAGACAAAACATACGTGAACAAAAAAAAGTTTAAAAAAATCGATTGCGCTTAATTAAACATTATTCACTCATTAAAGTGCTTCCTGTTTCTTACGATAAACGCACATAGATAAGTCTTCTAAGAAAGCAGGAATTTTTCTTTAAATTATATTGTACTGAAATGAAGTTAAATTGCTTAAAATATAAGTAAAAATATTTATTTGATGAAATAATGTTATATTCCTGGTTATTCATGGAATGAGACTGCATACAACTGTAGTAAAGACATTCATATGATATCGCATATTCTTGATTACAAATAAATCATACACCTTCCTCATATTATAATTTTTGCCAAATGGTAAGTGAGGCAAATCACTACAATTTTTTTTTTTTTTTTTTTTTTTTTTTTTCAAAATATAAAGATTTGTAATGAACTATGCAGACTAAGGAACAAAAAAAGTGTCAACGACATGCTTTGCAACAATCTGTTTAAAAAAAATTAATATATTTCACTACATTTTTTTAAATTTAAATTTAAAAAAAAATATCTTAGTCTTTGATTTATGAGTTTGAACCAGAGCTTCCTGTCATCTGTCACTCTTAAATAAATCCTTAAGGAGAGAATTTTGACAGATTTCTCATCTCCTTGTTTTCCCCAATAAATCAAAATAAATGAATCCGGTAACTTTTATTTTAATCAATAAAATACAGAATTGTATACAAATTTCATAACAACAAATAAGAGTATATTTCTAATGATGTGTTACAAGATGTGATTTTTACTGTCGCATATATTGGCATTGTGATGCTGTGTTTATATTGAAGTGTCTCGCCTTGACCGTGGTCAAACTGTGGCAAATACAATGGCTGTGAATATATGACTAGAATACTACACAAGCTGTTGTCCGCATTGACGTCAAATTCCTCACAGAGAGACCCGCAATCTTGGCGGACTTGTCAAGGTACCTCACTTCACACTTCTTGACAATCCGCTGAGGTAAAAGTCAATGAGTCAATTTCTGACAGATTGAGACTTATTCCCGCCTAAATTGAAGGCAAAATAGGATTGATAAGAGAGCTTGATATATTTTTTTTTTTTTTTCGAAAAGTCATGCAACAGAGTCACTTTCCTGCTTATGAATTTTAGCAATACTTCCACTTACCTAGGCGTTATAAAACACAAGTGCTCCTTGTCATCAGTGACAGACGGTCAGAGAGTCTTTAAAGCACTGATTTGAGTTTCGCGGGCCGATGTGTCAAAAGTGCGGCATTTAAAACGTGACGAGATTAGATAAGGATTATTGAAGTAAGGAATGAAACCTTCCCGAGAAAGTCAATCATCTGGGCTGGTGGTGCGACGGCGGACCAGCTTCAACTCCTCGCCGCTAGAGGTCAGCTCCTCTACTATCAGCGCTGCCAACTGTCAAACTTATACACTAAACTACAAATTGGAAATTACAAAACCAAACCTAATAATTGCAAGTATCACAATACTTTATGCAGTTTAATTAGTAAATATACTCTAAATAAATAATATTTTCAATCTAAATACATTTGTTAAACAATAAATGAAGAAAAAAAATCAAATGAAGCTCATTGGCAAATTGTACCAAGACAATATATCATTTATTAGGGGAAAATGTGTTACTAAAAATGATTTTCAAATAAGATACAGTAAATAAAATGCAGCTTTATTTCTCAGCTATCAAGTGAATGTAGTTATTGTCTACATACAGTAACTACATTAAAAAAAAAAGAAACGAAAAGGTATTCAACTCTAATGTGGCTAGAAAAGAGGGGCAACCCTCAGCAGGCAGTTATTGCTGTGAGGAAAAAAAAATCTTTTAGAAAAGAAATTAATTTGATGACAAAATGGTGTTGCTCCATTTTGAAAGTCATCACCTCATATATTATTATTCATATTTATCACTTAAATTAAAATATTTCCCCACATGATAAAAAGAAAAATCATTGAAAAAATCAAGAACTGTGCTGATGAGCCGAGTAGTCAATGCAATTAAAATGTACCCATAAAAAAAAAAAAAAATAAAAAAAAAATAATAACAAAGTGGGGGTCTCCCGTGGTCTAATGGCTAGCGCCTTGGATTCATAAGCGGGAGATGGTGGGTTCGATTCCCAACCTCCGGCAGGAATTTTATCATCCCACGGCTCGCTGGTAAAATTCCTCGCTGCACTCTGGATGTCGGCGCTAATGACCTAGATGTAGATGCGCCGTAAAAAAATAAATAAAAAAAAAAAAAAAAAATAACAAAGTGGTGCTAATGAAGTCAATGACAAACCTTGATGTGCGCCACAAAAATTTGCACCTTTAAATATTATAAAAAATTGGAAGTAAATGGGAAATAAATAAATATAAATTACATTATGTAATATAGGATGTGTTTTTAAATTATGTAAAACAATAAATAGAAAGAGAGTGCTTTTGCATGATATCAAAGACTTTGACTTTCTCATGTAAATGAAGGAATGAAAAAATGAAGCATTAGGTTGAGGTACTGATGAAATTAAAATGTGTCTTTAATAATTTAATATATATTATCCTAAATGCAATTAACCAGATCAATTAACATAATTTTAAGCTCTTATTTCTACTAAAGATTGTCGTCTGACAGCAAAGAAGTACTTATAAAATGTATCTTTTATTAACACATGATATCATATAATATATCATTAATATATTTTTTTTTTTAATAATTCAATCAGCTGTTTATTGCAATTTTTTTTATTTTATATATATATATATATATATATATATATATATATATATATATATATATATATATATGAATATATATATATATATATATCCTAATATATTTAAATCCTAATTTTCTTGACATAAAATTGGTGTTATGTCATCTTCAAATTTTCAAAAAAATGCATGATTTTGTTTTTTGGGCTGGCTAAAATGTCAACACTTATATTAATATGTAAGCTGTTATAAGAATATTTTAAACATTTAACCCTTCCCTTCTTGAAATTACTTTTTTCCAAAATGATGCATAAGACATGTCAATACTTATTAATTATTAGCCTCCATGCCAAATAAGGACTATCTCTTGTAATGCCCCGCCTTCAGGTGGCGATGTGATTGATATCATATAGTAAACCTTGTGAAGTTTTATACAAGAATAATATCAGGAGAATAAGGATACAGCCATCCCAATAAAATTTACATTAAAGAGTTTAAATCTGAGAATAGAAGGAAGTGTGTTGAGGGACGCACTATATATTTTTGGCAAGCATTCAAAGTTATTCCACTGCAATGATGCATTCTGGGTTCAGAAGAAATTCTTAATCTGAGAATTATCAGAAACTTTATCTCCCTTTATTATATAATTTTAGGTTGTTGTATTTTGTTTTGTTTTTTCTTAAGGGGTCACATATATGTTGTAGTTTAAAGTGTGAATAGTTTTATTTTAAGATATTATAGTTCACACTGCAATACGATACTTATTTATTTTTTTTTTATTTAAATTTTAACGTCCATTTATTATTAACTACGAATTTTAGGACGGGTTATCTATAGGTTACCACCCTTTTCTAGCCAGGATAGGGGTGATGCCTTTTCTTTTTTCGAAAGAAAAGCCACCGCCCCTAGTGGGAATCGAACCCACGACCTTTGGCACGGAGTGTTAAGAGCTCACGCCTTAACCCTCACGGCTACCGGGTCTCCGATACTTATTTAAAATTATGCAAATGCTATAAAAGCAACTAATCTCGTGCACACCGTTGTAATAGCGATTCTACACCGATAAATACACAGGGATTTGATGCAAAAATAAGAAAACACTAAGAGTGATGTAGTCCTTATGGGATTTTTGGGGTCGCTGATGTTGACGAGTGGGTTATTTACGTTTGTCTGACCTTTACATCTTTTCCTAGAGGTCATTTGAAGGTGTTTTTGAGGTCTCTGAGTCCAAACCCGTTGATTGTTTGACTCGCACTGCCTCCCAAAAAATACATTTTTGAATGATTTTTCTAATTTTTTTTTCTCTATTTGACCTTCAAATGGCCTCTAGGAAAAGACGTAAGGTGAAACAAACTAATGATTCAGACTCAGGGACCTCAAAAGAATAAGCATGAATGTTTTCAGAATTTTCTTACAGTTTTTTCTCCATTTGTCCTTTGAATGACCTTCAATGTGATATGATAAAGGTTAACCAACCCACTCATCGTAATCAGCGACCCCCAAAAACCTTATAAGGACTATACCGCTCTGAGTGTTTTTTTTTTTAGATGAAATATTGACCTGTGATATTGGAGTCGTATCGGTTGTAGTGCCAGGTCGCTCTATCCTATGATATCACGTACAATATAAATGATATCGGATCAGCAAGAAGAAAAAGCATTCACTATTTCCTTTGTAAAATTGGTTGAGCAGAACTTGTGTTCATGGAATTATACATTGAAGTTACTCCAGGACAGATTTGACAGGGGTCGCAAGGAAAAAAATAGCTGAAAAGCTGAAGGAAGTTAAGAAAAAGTTACATCCATTTTTATTTATGTATTTTCTACATTTTTATTTGATATTATGTATATATTTGTTATGTACTATTTTTATTTTTCCTTGGCACCAGTGTGTAGTTTCTTTCAAATCCTCCGAGTATTAATCAAATTATTATAATTCTTGCTTAAGTAATAAATTGAATGTAATTTCTAGGTAATGAAGAAAATTCCTCGTCTTTTAAGGAAATAAAAATATATTTTTTTATTTTATTAAAAGGATAATCAATTAAAAAAAAACAAATTAAAACACTTTAAAGAAAATGGTTTATTTACCACCTCTTCTGAGAAAGACAACACTCTTAAAAGTAATCAGTTGATAATTTTATGTACAAAAAATATATAACAAAGCAATTTTCCATAATATAAATATTACATTTTTAGAAAAATCAGTAAATTGGTAGTTACTGTTTCTTTCTTCTCATCTTTGCACCTACTTTGGCTCCATGCTTAGCACTCTTCAATATATTCTTCATTTGTCCCATTGCTTTCATCTTCTTCCTTCGATACAAAAATAAACAAAGCATGTAGTATTTAAACAAACATATTCAATAAAAATTACTTTGTATTCTAATAATTGATATTTTGCTAAATAAAGCTAAAGATAACAAGAAGATTCTACTTAGGATGTTTGAGCATGCTCATTGGCAGCCTTTTTCAGGAGTAAATGTGAGGGGGGAAGAAATAGGCTAGCGATACCCGTTACGTCTCCTTGAAGTAAATGAGGGATTGAATCAGGCTTCCAAAGAGCATGCCGAAATGTTTAAAGTAGATTATTCTAGAAATCAGTTGTTTTATTTTGCATATGTTTTGAAAGCTAAGAATTTGTAACTCTTTATTCAATAATAGTTTTGTGTTTTAATTCTTATTACTGGGCCATCGTTTTTTGGCGGGCTGTTCTTTGGGATACTGCTGGAAGAAGCCGAAATGGGGAATGAAAAAAATCCATGCTCTCAGGAGTACAACTTTATTTTCTACACGCCTATTTTCTAATGAATTTAATGATATATATTGCCTATTTTCTAATGAATTTAATGATATATATTGCCTATTTTCTAATGAAATAAAAGCTATATATTTCCTATTTTTGAATGATTTAAATTCTATATATTGCCTATTTTATAATGAATAAAAAGCCATATATAGCCTATTTTCTAATGAATTAAAAGCTTTATATTTCCTATTTTCTAATGATTTAAATTCTATATATTGCCTATTTTATAATGAATAAAATGCTATATATTGCCTATTTTTGAATGATTTAAATTCTATATATTGCCTATTTTCTGATGAATAAAATTATATATATTGCCTAATTTTTAATAAATAAAATGCTACATATTGTCTATTTTTGAATGATTTAAATTCTATATATTACCTATTTTCTGATGAATAAAATGCTATATATTGCCTTTTTTTTAATAAATAAAATGCTACATATTATCTATTTTTGAATGATTAAAATTCTATATACTGCCTATTTTCTGATGAATAAAATGCTATATGTTGCATATTTTTAAATGATTTAAATTCTAAATATTGCCTATTTTCTAATGAATAAAATGCTATATATTGCATATTTTTGAATGATTTAAATTCTATATATTGCCTATTTTCTGATGAATAAAAAAAAAAATGATGATGATACTGATGGCTTTTTTTTTTTTCGAAAAAAGAAAATGCATTAGCGCTATCCTGGCTAGAAAAGGGTGGTAACCTATAGATAACCTGTCCTAAAATTCTTACTTAATAATAATGGACGTTAAATTTAAATTTATTTATTTATATTGAATACAGAGCTTGCGGCAGTAGCGATTCGCTCTTTTTCAGACGTTGGCGGTAGAAACCACTGACAAAAAAATTGGGAAGGTCCAGAGTGCCCCAATGTCAAGAAACATTATACTTTGATTACTTGTCAACCGATAAACAACCAGCTTTAAATTTAAATTAAATTAATTATTAAAATGCTATATATTGGCTTTTGGGATAAAAGTAATGAATGGAACACAGATATTCGTAGAAGAAGAAACATAATTATTTAGAAACATAGTGGCCATTCAACACTTGTGAAATATTCTTAAAACATGACTGTCCCCAGCTACAGTTTTTCAAGCTTTATTTAAGGGGTATAAATAAATCTAAAAAAACACATTTTTTGTATTTAAAACAGAGTTCTTTCTAGTAGGTGATATCTTCTTTAACAAACTTCTTTTTCAAGAGCTGATTAATTTAAAATTAAAAAAAAAAATTGTTTTCCAAATACATTTTGGAAGTTTCATTTGAAATAGAAACTATTCCAAAATTTTGCAAGCATAAACATTAACCTCTTTAACATTAATTTTATTATGGTCTAAATAGTAGTTTTTTAAAATTCTTTTATAATAACAAAATGATTGAGTTACCTTTTATTCAGAGCATCCCTTCTGAGAGGGAGATAGGCGTATGGGTTAGGCATGCCTTTCTTCTTCATGTCACCACCAGCTCGCTTAGCCTTGTATTCTGCACCGGTCTTCATTTTAGGAGCGTTACTCTTGCTTGATTTTCGGGATTTTTTCGAAGAAGCAGTAGACAGGGCTTTTCCAATCGGCCTGTGTATTCCTTTACCTCCAGCTATCAAGAACAACGATATTTAAGAAGATTATTGAAAGTTAATGACATTGAATTAAATATCACCCCTCAAATAATAACTATGATCAGCTTCATAGGATATAAGTAGAGCCATACATAAGTAAGCAAGTGTAAAGAAACTGCATCAGCCCTATCCTCGCTAGAATAGGGTGGTAACCAGTAGAAACCCATCGTAAAAATCATGTAAAAATGGCCATTAAAATTTAAAATACAATAAAAATTATTAATTTTAATCTTACTACCACTTAATCATATGTTCTTGTTCATAGTTTTGTTATTATTAATTTTATTTTATCACCGTGCCAAGGGTCGTGGGTTCGATTCCCATTATGGGGTGGTAGCTTTTCTTTAGAAAAAAGAAAAGGCATCAGCCCGCCCTATCCTGGCTAGAAAAGGGTGGTAACCTATAGATAACTCGTCCTAAAATTTGTAGTTAATAATAATGGACATTAAAATTTAAATAAATATTATTAATTTTCATTTATTTTCAAACCCTTAAATATTTAACATTATCTCTTCCTCAAGGACAACCTTCCACACTCATAAAACTGACACGAATCAGCTAATGCAGAAGTTCTTCTCTGCTCTCAGAAAAAAAAAAATAAAATAAAATAAAAAATGCTGCAACTAAAAGTGAACTGGTCTATTCTATTATAGACATTGTCTATTCCACCATTATCAAAAATATCAGCTTAATATTTCTAAATTGACGATAATGCCCTAGATGTTGAGATGATGTTGACACACTTCCAAATCTCCAGGATTATAAATGTACATGCTGCAACAATATTTTTAATAAATGAAATTACAATATTTATTAATTTAATTTGTACGAGCAATCAGTGAGACGTGGACAGTTTATTTTATTTTAGTTTTTCAATATGCAATATTTCAATAAGAATCCTATACATCACACACTCTCAAGGAACTTAATTTATATTAAAGTATACCAATAACAATGATATTTAAGAACATTATTGAATGTTAATGACATTAAATTAGATAATGGTCGCCAAAAAATTAGCAACGCATTTAATACCTAGTTTATTTTCTTTATTGGTTATTACATCCTGTATATAAATAAATCTAGTAATATTATGTATGTCACATTATGAGGGCTCTGTTCTCAAGGCCCCCCTAACTTCATCCTTTATTAACGCCAAAAGGACACTCAGATGACATAGAAAGGGGCCTACCCAAGCTCTCTTCTGTTCTGAGCAGTGGCTGAAGTCGGAGAGATATCGGTGAGCCACAAACATTGATACACTTGAAGAAAGAGAAAACCATTGCTAAAACTTCATTTGGTCACTGAGTATTCAATAAATTCAGGACCTTGGAAGAGAAAGGGCGAATCACAAAATCTGAATGTTGCGAAATCGAAATCAAAGTTCTGAAAGTGCTACTGGATTACAAAGGCAAATGTTTACTCAATGGAATGCTAATTCATAAACCTGATTGAAAAAAAAATGCGATTGAAATTCAATGTTTTATTTTAATTTATACAAGTGATTTAAACATAACAAAAGGCTAGGAGGGGAGTTTCTGACCCGGATCAGACATTGAATTTTCATAGATGATGGTACTATTCACTTGAATAAATTAAAATAAAACATTGAATTTCAATCGCATTTTTTTTAAACTTGAAACTGTGAGAGAACTAAAGGAAAACCAGGGAAACAAGGCGAAGCGTCGTGTCACCTACATCTTTCTGACTCAGAAAATAAAATAAAAAAAAGTTGATTTTTCAGATTCGCCATTTCTTCATGAATTGGTTTCACTACCCGAATCAAAAAGTTCAAAGGATAATAAATTTATTGAATTCAGCTCCATGGAACTGGCTACTTTTAAGGAACAACTAATCTTACCTCGGTATTTCATTGGAGGGCCAGACATTACACTGCTTGCGGTACTCAAAGGCCTCTTCACTCCAACACCGCTGTACGATGTAAAGGCATCATCATCATCAGATCCTTCGTAGTCGTCTTCTGCAAGGCAAAATTATTCAAATAAGACCCACAGTAATATGACAAAACACTTTGTTGTATTTTATGTCAAAGAATTTGTACACTCTGTCCTATGTGTTAACGAATAATATTTTTAACCAACAAGTCAGGGTGTAAAAACGTTCTTCATACATCTTTAAAGGATGAATAAATTAGCAAGCCTATAATACAGGCACAGTTTAGTAAAATAATCTCCTTTTTATTACAAATGCACACCAAAATATTTAAAAGTAATTCTCACCCGAATCTTCAAGACCAGGAATGATAGCCTTTTTCTTTTTCTTTCCACTAGTGCCCCTTTCATTATCATCATCATCGTCATCGGTGTCGTCTGTAATAATAAGCCTCCCGTCCGGAGCAGTTTTGAATTCAGCCTTATTTTTCTTCTTCTTTTCCAATTGAGCAGCAAAACTCCCTGGTTTTGTAGCTATAATAGAACAGGACCGAATTATTTTCAGAAAATACAAGTACAATATGAAATGGATGTATTCATTAAGAGATTAAATTTGAAACATAAACAACTTATTTTTGTTGGTAGTTATTTTAAAATGTTTATAGTTAATACTCCATGCTTAGGACAGACAGTGTATTTGATTCCCACTGAAGTTAAAGGCTTTTCTTTCTGTTGCTAACTTAAATAAAAAATAATGAAATGCAGCTGTAGAGGTAGGATATAATAGGTATGGGGTTTGGCACTCAACTACTAGGTTATTTGCATCTTCTATAGTATATAGGTTAAAAAGAGGTAGGTTCTGTCTTACAAATTTATTAGATTTTAAGAAGTCCATTTCTGCTGAATGGAATACTAACAATTTAGAACTTGGAATAGTTTTAGCCATCTAAAATGCTATTACACCTAAAATAAAATATTTTTTATGAACTAAGCAATCTTATTTAATTTATTTTTAAAGGTTTTATGACACTTTTTTACTGACCAAATAAAAATTTCAGGGGGAGAGGGGCTGCACCCCCCCTCAGCCCCACCTTATATACGCCCTTGTGTGATTTACTGCTTATGGCTGCAAAGGGTCACTTCTACGTGTCTGGCCTTGGAAATTCACAAATAGCATTATTTATTATAATATTTTTTATTAAAATATTAAAAGTTGCTCGTTCGAAAACGAAAGAGGAAGGTTTATAAATTATAAATAGATATAGTATTGACGAATTGTACATAATATCATAAGCAAATTAGATGTTTGTTGCGGAATAAATCCAGGATTCCAACGATTTTTTTTTCAGCAGCATTCTTTTCGTAGTTAATTCTATTAGTCTCTAAAGAAAACTAATATTCGTTGCAAGAATATGTATGAAACTGAACTCGGCTTCCATATTTATATGCGATTTTCAATTTATGAAACATCCACTTCAATGCGTAAATTCGTCAACAATTATATGATTACATGGTTTTATTTTTCTTTAATTCAAGCATCATGTATTGAATTTATTGAAGAATGTTTTCGGTAGGAAAATGGTTTGTACTAATACGGAATAAAGGACGGGGATATTTTAGTTCTTAAGTTGGCAGCGCTTATTGCGCGTCAGCTGATACATTTGTAACCTTCCACTTTCTGCAGTTTATAAACACTAAGAAATGTTGGCTCAGTTCTCCCAATATTTTTAAAACAATAACCCTAAGTTGTAACAGGATTTTATTTATTTAGTGTTTTTAAGTAATTTTTAAGTATTTCTTTAGAATAATGCAAAGTGACAGAAAAGTAAATGTTAGCTTCTTATGTCAAAGGTGTCTTCAGCCACTCAAGTTGGATTCATCATTCTCCAGTTTAAGTGAGCACACTTTGGCAGAATTATCTTTACCAGTTACTCTATCACCTGATGTGGATCTGGAAGCTGCAATTATTGGCCATTTAGTGCCTGCTTTTCAACTCGATGATTCTGGTAATGGGACAAATGGTTTCACACTACTTGGGACACAGAGAGAACCTGGAGATCTGAGCCATCTGATGAAGGTAACCACAAGCTTGTTTGACACACTTTCGTCTAACTCAGACATTGATCATCCTTTGTGCGAGGAATGTACAGATACTCTAGTCGATCTTATGGAACAACAATTGAAACTGATGGAAGAAGAATGGGATGACTACAAGCAGTTTCTTGGGAGATTAAAAACAGAATCTTGCGAAGAGAATATTGACGTGTTAAATAAGCAGCTGGCAGACTTACAAGCAGAGGAAGAACGATTAAAGCTCGAGCTTTCAAGTATTCAGGAAGAAGAGAGGGCCACTTTGGCAGAGTTGGAAGAACAGAAACAGATCAGCGAGAAGTTAGATGTCGAAGAAGTCAGATATTGGAAAGAATACACAAAGCACAGGCATGAATTCATTTTAATCGAAGACGAATTCAAAAGTCTGAACTGCCAGCTTTCTTATTCAAAAGGGCAGTTAGAAAAATTGAAAAAAACTAATGTATTCAATGCGACATTTCACATTTGGCACAGTGGACATTTTGGAACGATAAACAACTTCAAACTCGGACGACTTCCTTCTGCTCCAGTTGACTGGAGTGAAATAAATGCAGCTTGGGGACAGACAGCACTCCTTTTAGCAGCTCTTGCCAATAAAATGAACCTAACATTTGAAAAATATCGTCTTATACCATATGGTAATCATTCTTATATAGAGGTACTGGCTGAACAAAAAGTCTTACCACTTTTTGGATCAGGGGGCTTTAAATTTCTTTGGGACAACAAATTTGATTCTGCTATGACGGCATTTTTAGAATGCTTGCAACAGTTTAAGGAAGAAGTAGAGAAAGGCAGATCGGGATTTTGCCTCCCGTATAGAATGGAGAATGGAAAACTAGAAGATTCTGCGACAGGAAATTCATTTTCAATAAAAATCCAATTTAATTCAGAGGAACAGTGGACAAAGGCTTTGAAATTTCTCCTAACAAATCTTAAATGGGGCTTGGCGTGGGTTTCATCAGAATTTGCACAAGAGCAGGAAAATTTATTGCTGTAAATTAGGCAAGTATTACCTAAATGTATAAAGTATAAATAGTATTCCTAAGCTAAAAGTTTGGAGTTATAGCAAAAGGATGTTTAGATCATAGAAGTCAAATAACTAGACAGAAAGTGTAAAATATTTTGTAGATAATGTGTAAAAAAAAAAGAAAAGGGAATGCCTACACTAAAAAGGTAATGCGTGTAAAGTGTTATTGTTTGTATCTTCAAATATAATATGTACATAGTGAACTTAGCATTAAAAAGATATTCAAACCTAATATAAATAGTCAATATTGTTCCTCTTGATATCCTATTTCTTAAATTTTATCTCTAATGTTAAACATTTTTAAGTCTATTATTTTGTGAATATTAATCTTTGACAAATATGATTTTAAAATCATGTAAAGAGGGATTGCGATATTAATAGTTTTTTTGTTTTTTTTTTTTTAATTTAAGAATATGAAAACATTTCTTGCATTTCTTCTTGTATATTCTATTATTATGTAACATTTAAGGGAATATTTTTAATAAAGATTTATTATTTTTTCGTAAGATTCTGGTTAACTTAATTCATGCAACTGCCAAGTCTCAAGAGAGTTATTTATTTCAACTTAATTATTTTCCTGACATTTAAAAAAATAAATAATAACTTACCTGTAATTTTTCGTGTTGCACTCGTGTCAGTGAAGTCAACAATATCCTCACCGTCCTCCGTGATCCAGACCTTTGATTTATTCTTTTTAGTATTCTTCTCGTTTTCTTCTTCGTCGATATCCATATCAGAGTCAGATTCAGCCAAGATTTCTTCAATACTAAAACAATTTTATATAGTATTATATGTTTTTAACGCTCCTGCATTAATGACATGATTGCTTAGGATGGGTTATCTATAAGTTACTATCCTTCCTTTAACATATAATATTTTTCTGGAAACAATATCATTTATATGTCAAGACTTTGTTATTAGTTGTAACAGGTCATTCCATAAGTAATGTTGTTTTTAATATTTTGTCTGTTTATGTTTCCTCATTTTCAATTTATTTTTGTGTATTAAACCATTAAATACACTTCTATTTATTATTAAGAAGATATAGTCGACCGTTGAGATATAGAAGGTTTCGATCATCGGGGTTCGGTCTTTTGATTGAATAAAACTATATTTTATAGTTAAAATGAGTTTATTTATGCCAACGTTTTGGCTTGATATGCAAGCCTTCTTCTTAAAGGAAGAACTGTCCCGTTTTGTGGAGGCTACCATTTCTGAAGACAGTCTCCCTCTTCTCCATAGCCCTGCTTGCATATCAAGCCGAAATGTTGGCATAAATAAATTCGTTTTGACTATAAAATGTAGTGTTATTCAAAAGACCAAACACTGATGATCAAAATTTTCTATTTATTATTTTTTGGTTGGTGAAACTTAAGCCATGTTATGCTTTGGATATTCGATAAAGGAGAAAAAGCTGCTTTAACTTATTGAAAACTTGTAGAAATATTTGGCGAAAATGCCATTAGTGAGCATCAAGGGCAGTGGTGGTTTGAATGATTTCCAGTTCGAAACCGCAAGTTTGAAGACGAGCCTCTTAAAGATCAAACAACAGAGCTTGACGACAAACTCGTGCAGGCTACTGTACAAGAGCTAGCAGAAAAGCTTGTATCGGCACATCATACAGCCCACCGACATTACTCAAGGGATGACCTGATAGAAAATCTTATTTTTTCAGTAGAACATGAAAACCCTCAAACTTGTACGTACCTTTCTCAATATGCTTTCACAGACATTTCTTGCCTCCTGCTCCCATATACTTTGTCTTTTGTACTTTTATCATGAGCCCGAATATTTAATAGTTTTCTTATTACCCTTTACACAAAAACTTTGGCATCATGAATTTATAAATAAGAATACCTTTTATGCTTTTGTGGAACTGAGAACGTGGAAGCTGGCGCTGATGCAGAACTTGCTTTGGAAGCTACTTCCTTCTGTCTCTTCTTGCGCCCTTCAATTTTCCCGAGATTCCGTACCCTCACTCTGAGCACTTCATCATCCGAGGGAATGTAAGTAGCCACCTCGTCGGCTCCGAACCACCTGCAGAGCCTCGACAGAATATCTCTGGTCTTGATACGGTTATGCCTTTTGCAATCATCGGCCATTTTGCTAATGATTTTCATCTGAAATTAAGAGATGTAATTCATTATACATTTTATCTCCAAGGAAGAAAAGTGCTTCTAATAAGAACTCACCAACTCTGGAAGATACAAAGCAACTTTATCTCTTGGAAAAGCTTGAATATAAACTTTTATAAAACCAAGAGCACAAGAAACGATTTCTCTAGTCGTACAAACAGCTAGGAGACCAACACAGTATAGAAGATTTTGTTCTATTTCCTCAGTAATTTTATCTGAAATAAGAAAGAAATGTTTGAATAAATACTCATAACAGCGACATCTATTTAATTATAATAAGTACATGTTATTTAAAATAATTTTAAGTTTTATTTATGCCTCGAATTATTATGATAATTGCCAAACCATTTTGTCAAAATATTGGCAATCTTAAAACAATTGTTTCAATAACAAATGAATTCATAAAAGACAGTAAAATTAATAAAAGGTATGGCCTAAACCACTTTCTCTGTGGGACAGTCCAAAATCTTCAGTTTGTTTTAATAAGTTAGAAATAATAGTGCCTTTCTTTTTTTTTCCATTAATTTACAATTTTATAAAAATTAAGCATATATTTAACACGAGTTTCATACAAATTTAAACGTATCTTATTATAATTCCTTTAGGTTAATAAATTTTTCCCCCAAGGGAGCGTCGGGCATAATCATAATTACGATTATAATCACAGGTTCTCAAGATGTGATTACGATTATCATCACAGACCCTGGAGATATGATTACAATTATGATCGTAATTCCAAGAGTGATTACGATTAAACTTGTAAACACATCTTTTGATTATAATTACACTCGTAATCATTAACATTTTTCTGTAATTATGACTGTAATCACAGCTGTTTCTGTAATTAAGCCAGTAATTACAAACATTTTTCTGTAAATACAACTGTAATCAATTTTTTTTTCTGTAATTACAGCTGCAATCATAAACATTCTGTGATTACAAACGTAATCATATCCTATCTCTGATTAAAAACGTATCTCAACTTTTTCTGCAATTATCAATG
Source organism: Gonocerus acuteangulatus (assembly GCA_946811695.1). Lineage (NCBI taxonomy): Eukaryota > Metazoa > Arthropoda > Insecta > Hemiptera > Coreidae > Gonocerus > Gonocerus acuteangulatus. The sequence continues at coordinate 26,871,801 of OX328130.1, forward strand.
TAATCCCAGCGTCTTTTATTTTTATAAATTAGTATACTATTACCAGATTCTTATCAGTAATTACTGTCATACCAACAGATGAAAAAGTCTTAATTCTTCATATCTTGAAGCAAATAGTTTTCCAATTCTCCTGCTCAGATGTGTGTTGCGTTTGATACTTTACAGTCTTGTAGAAAAATACGTGACTACAGAAAGTTTATCATTACAGTTGTAATTGCAGAGAAAAAATTGTGATTACAGTTGTAAATACAGGCACATCCCAGAAACAGCTGTGATCACAGTAATTACAGAAAAATGTTGTGATTACGAATGTAATTATAACCAAAGATGTGATTACATTGTAATCACTCTTGTAAATACAATTGTAATCATAATCATATGTCCAGGGTCTGTGATTGTAATTGTAATTATGATAATGCCTAACTCTGCCCAAGGTACATTTGTTATTATGTAAACATATGCGAATGAATTAAAACAAAATATATGGATCACACTTAAAATTTAAAAAATATACCGTAGGGATACTATAATTGAGGAAAGAAAAATAAATAAATAGTATCGATCACCATTATGTTAACATTGAAAATTTGAACATACCTTGTGCATGATATATTACAGCCGAGGCAGCAAGCAATGAACATGATATCATTGTCGGGTTTCCCGTCATGCCAGCTGTTATAATGTGGAGATAGTCATTCGGTTGAAATGTTTTTGAAATATGTTCTATAATGCTGAATGCTGTTTTCCTACACTTGCTATTTATGTCCCTCAGGCAAAGAATTGTCTCTGGTAGTATAAGAGTAGCAAAGGAAAGCGGCTCATCGACTCGACTTAACAATTGAAGAATGCAATTCAACCGAGGCTAAAAAATAATTATTTTTATGATAAAGGTATTTTATAAATCTTACACTATCCATTCTGATTGTACACACAAAGCAAAGGGGCCATAAAATTACTTTAGTGCTTTGTTAATTAAGAAAAAATACAGAACAATACTTACGCCTTTGCTGCTCGGAGCGGCTTTGCTCAAAGTTTGTGTAAGAAATTCCTTTATGTCATGCAACTTTTCATTCAAAAACTCATTCAACTGATCAGACTCGCCTAGGCATATTTCTTCAATGAGCCTGTAAAATGTTTAAATTTAAAAATTAACAGCATGATATAAAAAACAAGATATAAGCAAATTAATATTCCTATGTAATTAAAAAACATTCTTGTAAGTAAAAGGATCAGCAGATTGCTTTGCCTAATAAATTAATAAATCTACCAGCTTACTGCTATGAAAACCGATTCTTTGTTAATTAAAGAAGCTGGTAATTCTACTAATGAGATAAGGTTAACTAAAACATTTTACTAAGGACTCATGGTCTGTTGGTGTTTTTTCTGTGAACATATCGTTGATACAAATGCAAAGTATCAAATGTGAAAAAAAAAACAACACATTTTTCCTTTTGAATCTTTACTGATTGCTGAAAATAATTATCTATTACAGAAAATCAAACAAACGAACATGCATTAAGTCTAATTAAAGTTTATAAAAAGTCGTCTATAAGGTAGTTGGTAACAGCTTATTCAGTCTTCATTTATTTTATATTACATTTTTGTTGTGGAAACGTTTTGGCTATAAGCCATTTTCAATCTTGCAACTGAAATCACACAGATTCCAAATCGCACATCCAGACTCAAATATATAAAATAATATGTAATAATTGAGACACGAACCATTCATTTTAAAAAAATGAAATTTCCTCCTAAACTAAAAAAAAAAAAATCAGTCCCGTAACAGGCCACGAGGGCCCTGAGGGGCAGATACTATAGAGGTATCTGATTCATGACCATACGGCACACTAGGGAGATAGTGTGGTCAGTACTATGCTCCGGCCGCCTGATTTTCCCCTTGGCCGCTTCGACTGCTAGAGTCATTAGCACCCAAGGTACCCATTATTAAATTAATTAAAGGCTGGGTCGGCCTAGGGACGGTCAGGGAGGCCGAATTCAACCCATGAACAAAGACACTAGAAGAAAAAATCTTTAGTGCTTGCTCGGGATTTGAACTCAGGCCTCCAGCTTATTAGTCCAGTGCTCTACCACTGAGCTAACCTCGTCCTCCCTCAAACTAAATAACATCAAATTTATAAGCACATAATCAGAAGATTATAATTGATTAAAAAAATAATGCAAAATCATACAGATAATTGGATTTAAAATGGCTTATAGCCGAAACGTTTCCACAATGAAACTGTAATATAAAATAAATGAAGACTTAATAAGCTGTTACCAACTACCTAGAACATCTTAGTTTTCAACTTAGGATCTACATATATGTCATCTATAAGGTGTAACAAAACACTTTTCACATTCGATACTTTGCATTTGTATCAACAATATAGTGGGAAGAGTGGATTCAATAATGTCATAAACAGTTTGTAGACCCATAAACATTTGAATCGATCCATGCAAAAAGAACTTCAGTTCATTTTTTCCCAATATGAGTTCCGATAATATTTTCGTTAGTATGAATGAAGAATTCTTTGTATCTAAAGTTAACTACACATTTCTATGTTAGAAGGACTTCAGTACAATACATAATTATCATAGAAACATAGTCATCATTTTATTATTCCATGTAGAAAGGGCTTCAGTCTAGTTTTCTCAAAACTAATGATTTTGGACTGAAGCTCTTTTTGCATGGATCGATTCATTTGTTTAAATTATTCTGAGTTTTAAATGTTTTGCGTTTCTGAAGAATTGTAACCAATAACAAAATATCAGCCCCTTCAAAAGGCTGTAGACATGATATCCTAAATTCTATACGACAAGGTGCCATCCCCCCGCCCCTATCGCACCCCATTATGTGTCGCCCTTATCGCACTCAACATATTAAATATATATAATCTTATGGTAGAACGTACCTGAAAAATTTCTTTTGTTCTTTGTGGTTTTCACAGCCATTAATTTTTGAAACAATCATGTTAAAAAGCTTTTCGATGTCCTCTTTACTCTGATAGGGTAGAAGAGGTCGTAATAAATCTAATATGCTCTCCTTAACAAACTCCTCGGTATCGGCGCTATCAATCTTAACAAAAGCTCTGTCAAATAACTCCTTTCTTAATTCAGGGGAGGAAACTTTCAAATAAACCTAAAAAAAAAAGGCAAATAAAGTTTAAAATAATTATAATAACATTTGAAAATGTATGTATATACAAATAGTAGATTGTTTAATAAATTAGAAAAAAATAGCCAGCACATAAAATAACAGAGAAAGTTGAAGAAAGGACAATTAGGATTGAAATAAGGCAAAAATACAATTAAAAACTATGTTTTCAAAATCTGAACCCCACCTCTCCTCTTATCAAGTACAGAGAGAGATTTAGGGTACTCAGTGAATGTAATATTTAATTACTTAATAATTGCAATATCAGGGTGTCTACTACTTTTGTGAAAGCCAATTTTGTGACTTTTTCATGAAATTTTTGTGATTTTAAATGCAAATTTCATGAAAAAGAAAATAATTTTACTTAAAAAGAGAAATGCCTAACTTTTAGCTAACAATTATTTGAAACCTTTCAAGGATTACAGTGAAATCTATAAAATTACGATATAAAACTGCATAAAAGTGTGCATCATATGTTAAAGAGGACATTTGCAATAATTGTAAAAGTGAAGAAACGACGGTACTACAATTCTTAGAATGACTATGCAATTAGCAGCCTCAAAAATTTCGAACAATGGTAGCAAGATTCAAAATTTCTAAAAATATTACTAAGTAAATATTTATTGTCAATGTACATAATTTAGTAAATTAAAGTGCACATAATTTCAATAATAAAGTATGCATAAGCAACTCTGAATATGAATAAATAAAAATATACGTACCCAATGGATGACTTATGTGAAAAATGCTATAACAAAGGAATCTAAAAGTGGAAGGGGGTAGGGGCAGCAGATAGAATTGAGTCACCGTACGAAAATGGCGACAATTATGAATACGCAGAAATCCTGAGATTATGTTAGACTCTGGTAAAACTGAAATTTCATGGTTTCAAAATTCATCTTTTTCGTGACTTTCGTGCAGTAGACACCCTGAATATTTGTACATTGAAATGTATTGAAACAGATTTGAAGGCAGGTTGAGGCAACTCTATAAAGAATGCCCCACAAACCCTTTACACAACAAGTGCCTCTTGAAATTAGCTGATTTCTGCAACTAAAAAAAAAAAAATACAGTAAAATGACTTACTTTGATTGTCTCAAAAGTAGCAAGCCTGGTTCCCTCTTCATCAGTTCCATTACATTTTGTTGTATAGATTACAAAAAGAATCGGAAGGTAGTTCTTGGCGAATTTTGTCATCACCGCCAGATCTTCCTTATTCTCTTCATTGGTTAACGAATGCGTAATCAGTTTCCTCAAAGTCGACAGCACGATGTTTCTTAAATCCTTTCTTGAGTTCAAAACTCCACCAAGGGCTTTGGCTATTAACTATTAATAACAAATATGAACAAATGAATCATCAATGAAAAATAAGTTACAATTTAAATTGTTTTTTTTTGTAATATTGAATACAGTAGACCCCCCCTCCCTTATCTGTCGCTCTCTCTAATCCGGCAGTCTCCAAGAGGAATGAGTGACAGAACTTGCCGGAGCTAGACCTGCTCCAGGGTTCCTAGAAAACCTTCCATTCCAAGCTAGCCAAACTTTTGTTTTGTGTTATTCCATTGAATGGAAGTCAAAGAAAGCATATATGTTTCGTTTTAGAAGCAGGAACTTGAGTTTCTACTAAGAAAATAAATTTTTCTACTAAGGCAGGTGCAGCTGGAACACCTGATTTTAGCCAGTGTAGTTTGAACATTCATCACGAGTGGAGTGCAAGTTTTAAAAGTAATTTTAATAATAAGTGCCATTTTTAATATGTAATATTAAAAATGGTACTCATTATTATATCCTAAAATAATAAGGTTTCTCAAATACATAAGTGACTGCTTCTAGCTGAATTCTCTAATCCGACTGTACCCGGGTCCCGACAATGCCGGATTGGGGAGAGTCTACTGTAAATCATAATTTCATTATTATTATTTTTTCACACAATTAAAGATGGCCTTTAGTTAATGAAGTAAATTTTAATTGAATTCCTATAACCCTGGCTATAAAAGGATGATAACCTACAGATAATGTATTGATAAGTAATTTTTTTTTCAAATATCTGTCAATTTAAACAGACCTTTCAAATATAAATTTGATCAAGTGAAATTTTTGACATTTAGTCATATAACATCAATATTTTGGGTCCAGGGCTTACACAAACGTTAGTTTCACAGTGAGTCAAAATTCTATAAATATGTCGGTATTCTAAGACAAATCATAGGCTGATTTTTTCCCAAAACAACACACAAATGCATTCCTTTGAAAGGTGACTTATATACTCATGAATTTTAAAGCCAATGTTTAAAAATTTAAAACTTACAGGAAATGATGAAGCAATGTCTATGGGTTCATTTGCAAAACTGGGAAGAAGGGACCAGATTTGTGTCTGGAGTAAGTCATATCCAATCGCCCTTATCTGTTCATTCTGGGACTTAAGTTTTTCAGATATATTCCTAATAAAAATAAATAAATAAAAAGTAAAATAATAATACTCAAGAAAAAATATAATAAGCTCAAAATATTATTCAAAATTTTCATAATGTATCCTGAATTTTCATATACTTATATAAATAGAACAAATGATTGCAGCCAGGAAAGATCTTAAGATTATAACTTTTTAAATATTGTACTTTTAATAAGCAACTATAATAAATAAAATGCTGAATCAATATGTTTTACAGATCAAAAATCAGATGAATATTAAACTCAGAAAGATTAAACTACCAACACGTATTCTTAAATGAAATTAATGCAAATCTTTTATTGGTAATTTAGTTTGTAAATTTTGGACTACAAAAAAATTAAAATATGGACAGTACTAATGGACTTTCTGCTTGAGAAAATAAATTAAGACATCATATTCCAACTCAGTTAAATTACGAATAAGTTATGAGGGAGGGGAGGGGATATTTTTGTATTCTAAGCCTCTCTCACGCATTTGATTGTCCCCTTTCGCCTTAATATTTCAAGTCAGGAAAAAAATTAATAATAAATTAAGTAAAATTATTCATAAAAGAAAAATATTGGAATGTTTTTGTATTCATTCTTTTATTTAATTTGATAAAATTAACTTACTTGCAAGTTGTAGCCAGAGGAAGAAAATGCTCAATAAATGTTTTAAGAGTGGAACCTTTGATGTTATCCTTCAGTACTGGAAGAAGCCAACTTCTTTTAAATTCACTCTTTTTATCTTTAGGATCAATCTATAAAAATAATACCTAATTCTTTATGTACTCAAGAAAAATAATTTTTCAACAAAGATATATTACAGAATCAGGAAAGCATGTAAAAATCAACAGAAATGTGCAGTAATTCACTATTTAAATACAAAAATAGTGAATTAATGAAAAGTGGTAAAATGATTGCATTTTTATTTCTGGGGTGTGTTCTTCTCAGTTTCCTGGGATAAGTTCTTTCGGGAGCTATTGCCAACTGAAAGAATTTTTGTTTTTATTATTATTATTATTTTTATGTATCTCATTACGGGCAGAATTTTCGAACTATTCTCGCAGTATCGAGCAGTACCGTTTGTTGCGCGTCTTTAATCAGTTCCTCCGAGATTTTCAAGTACTTCGTAGCTGTAACTGTGGTCTTTGGGATGAGTCCATTAGCCGATATAATAATAGCCGTTATCCTTGCGGAATCTAATTTATACAAATCTTTCAACTCTATGGCCAAGTCCTGGTATTTTCGTAGCTTCTCGGCATAAGATTTCCGAATGTTCTCATCATTCGGGACAGTGATATCAATAATATCAGCTCTCTTATTCCCTTTGTCAATGATAAGAATATCCGGTTTATTGTGATGGACAGTTCGGTCCGTCAGCATCGCTTCGTTCCAATACACTTTAATTGTACCTTTCTCTAAAAGTCTTTGTGGAACGTAGCGATAATAGGGGACCTTCTTATCCAACAACCCGAATTTTTCTGCGAGAGCTTGGTGGTATATCTTGGCCACATTGTTATGACGTTGAAGATAATTATTAAGTTCATTATTTATCCATTATTATTTCTTCAACCACAGTATTAATACTTTCTATCTTGGCAAAACATTATAGAATTTTTCTCTAATAAAAAGTGATTGAAATCACTATCTTAGCCCAAGCTTTTATATTGAAGATATGAATAAAAATAGACAATTATTTAAAATTTATGTTTTATTGAACATGCCCAATGAGATTTAAAAACTATTGTTCTAAATAAATAAACCTACATCTCAGTAGAGTCAGAATTATTTGAAATGAGTGTGATATTATTTCCTTCATTATTTTAATTTAAAAAAAAAAATCAAGATGATTAGATAGTTAGCCGTCGAGGTGATGAGTAAAGATGGAATGGTTGGGATTCGGCTAAATAAACCTCAATATGATTTTGTTTTAAAAAATCTATATTTCGGAAGTTTCGGCTACTCATTGGTAGCCTTCGTCAGCAATGGAAATGCCTAGCGGCAGAGGAAGACCAAGGTTGGCAATTAAGTAACCATTGTGAAAGTGTCACTTTCACAATGGTTACTTAATTGCCAACCTTGGTCTTCCTCTGCCGCTAGGCATTTCCATTGCTGACGAAGGCTACCAATGAGTAGCCGAAACTTCCGAAATATAGATTTTTTAAAACAAAATCATATTGAGGTTTATTTAGCCGAATCCCAACCATTCCATCTTTACTTTAAAAAAAAAAATGTTATCGAAAGCATTTTGTGCAAAAACAGAAATATTTTAAATATATTTCAATTAAAGCTGATTGAAAACATATAAATATATGGTAACTATACTATTAATAATAAGTTTAATGGCAATTAAATAAAAATGATAAATTTATATTATCCATACCTGAAGTGGAACAAGCTTGATGATGACTTCAGGTCCCATAGTTTTCACCGCAACACCGATTGCATTTTCTAATTCGTTAATAAATGTAAACTGCTCACTGTCACGTAAATCCACAAGCACTTTCAGACAAGGCAGCAGCATAGTTGAGCACGTATCTCCGCACGCCTGAAACATTTGTCGAAATTACATTTATATTTCAAATAATTATATTTATTCGAAAACGATAAATTGCATCTGCCCTATCCTGACTGAAAAAAGAGAGATAAATTAGAACGGGGGTTATTATTGGTTTCTGGTATGTAGAATCGATTAAAATTTGAAGACATTTTTCAAAAATTATTTTATGAGTACGATCTCAATAGCTAGATTCCTTCATGAGCGCTAAAATAGGAAAATAATGAATAATAATAATCAGAAAATTTATTGCTAGTTCATGACATTTTTTTGCCCCTGGAATGAAAGACTTGACTAGCACTCGAGAGCCGCCAGCACGAAGGACTTGTACAGCATTCCGACCCTCCTCTCTCGTTTACCAGCTCCCTAAGGCTGACTTTTCTAATTCGACCTTGTGGCTATTAAGCAAGGACTTAGGGAAGATTTAGCTATTTCTTTCACCACTTGTTGTCGGAGGAATCAACTCTTTGTGACGAGGGAGCTAGGGAAAAGGGATAACTAAATCTGCCAGTGTTAGATCCAAAGCCCTAAATTGAAAAGGATGATTTTTATTTTTTTTTATTTATTTTATTTTTTTTTTTTTTTTATAAAATTCTATATCATAGAAAAAAATTATTTTTTTTATTAAAAAATATCGTCTATAAAAAAATGTATTGGAGCATGTAATTATATAATTCAACCTAAATATTTAGATCTAAAAGAAAAAAGTAAATAAATAAAAGAGAGAGAGGAAATGATATGAAAGTGTTCAGGCACGTAGAGAGGAGGGCGAAAATAGATTCATAACTGGACAGGTTGAGCAAACAGCGTACTTTAGGGTCGGATAGCCCGTACTACCCGTCGTATGGTAAGGTTTAAGTGCTCCTGAAGAAGAGTCAAAAATACAAGAAACATGTTGAGCATAATAAAGGAATAGTGAAGGAAGTGATGTAGTTATTTGAATTTCATCTTCTGCCACGTTATATTACATTGACAGAAATGAATTATGTCAATCCAGTTTATAACTTTAGCCCACATAATTAGTCAGTTAATAACCTTCCATAACTATGAAGTTAAAAAAATAATTTTATACAACAGTCTATGGAATACCTTGAAAAGAGCAGCCAGCAAATGAAGGACATGTGACCAAGCCGGATGGTATTCATATGAAAACCAACTTTTCAAAATGTTTACTATTTTATTAAGCTCCTGCTGATGCCGAGGCAAGACTTCAGCCCGAGAAGCTGGTCCTAGGCAATCGGTAATAACTCCTTGGAGAGTATGTGTAGTTGCGGTCAATGTTTCTGGTCGATTCGTCGTAAAGAGCGAAGAGCACGTTGTGAACAGTTTCAAGCAGTTTACAATACAAAGGTTCAAATCCACTCTGAAACATATTAAATAATTTAATTAACAGATTTTGTGATAGCTATAAGATGTGTACTTAATACACACAAATATTAGACTAGTATTCATTTTATGTCTGGACTATTTTAGGTTGCGTTGTCTTTTAGCTATTAAAATAATCAATTGTAATATTCACACCTAAACAGTTCACATCAATAATTGAAGACAATGACTTCAGATAAAAAAGTGTATATAAGGGGCGAGGTTAGCTCATTGGTAGAGCACTCGACTACTGGAGGTGTTCAAAACCTGAACGCACACTAAAGATTTTTATCTCCAATTGCCGTCATTCGAGGGTTGGATTTGGGGTCCCAGATCGTCCCTAGGCTCACCTAGCCTTAAATTAATTAAATAACGGGTACCTCCAAAGGGAATAATCAGGCGGCCAGAGCTTAGTACTGACCACACTATATCCCTAGTGTGCCATGTGGTCAAGAATCAGATGCCTCTACAGTATCTCCCCCTTAGGGCCCTAGTGGCCTGTTACGAGACTGATTTGTTTTCTATTGTATACACATATAGAAAGGCATATGGATATATAGTATTACGTGAGCTTACTTAGCTAGAAAGAGATAGGCCTGCTGGAGAACGGCCAGCCAGGCCTGGGTAGGTTGGCTGTCGGTAGATGGAGGCTGGTAGTCGTAGAGTGCATTGAGAAGGCGTGCTGCGTCTGTAGCAGGAAGCGAGGCTGGTTTACCAAGGAACATACAGTGGAGCACTTGGAGTCCGCAGGAAGTCACCAAGACATTGTTCATTGTCATCATCTTCAATATGGTTTCACAGCAAGCCTATATAGTTGATAAAAATTAGAAGCAATCAAAAAATCCTTAGCTTTAAAGATTCAGATTATTTCAACATTAAAGTTCAGAAAAGAAGAAAGTAATGTAGAGAAATTAAATCTTTTTATTAGGTAGAGATGGGCGATCTGAATCAATCTTTTAAAAGATCAATATATCGATTTTATTTAATTGATCTCCAGGCCAATCTTTTCAATGAATCAATCTTCAAGGACCAATCTTTTAAAGAATTGATCTATCTAGAATACTGTAGAATAAAGTGTTTCTTTTTTATTTAAAAAATTCAAATACTTAATCTCACCCATTAGGTCATTAGAATGGGTGCTAATGACTTCAGCAGTCGATGCACCAAAAAAAAAAAAAAAAAAAAAAAAAATCTTAATCTCATCTCTGGTTACCACCCAATCTCATTCCTGAAGAATTCTCATTTATTTAACTGAAGAATAAATTTACAAAACAATGTCCTATATCCAGTAACAGACTTTTAATAAAACAATAACATTATACAACAACTCAATACCTTCTGTTTCTCCAACTAGAAGGTAATGTAGTAAAAATAAAGTTTCAAACTGTGCTCTTAATTTTTATAACCACTTTTGTCCATTATTATTATTTGATTCTAATTTTTTCTCATTTGATAAACATATACATATATGTAATAATACCCATATATTTCAATATGATGTAACAGTAGTAGTTTCATTATATATTATTTTTGATGAAAAATAGTTTTAAATATTTCTACTTTTAGGTTACAGATATATTTTTCATATTATCAAGTATTCAAATCAACTTCTAAAAATTTATTCACAGGGTTTTCTTCCCTATAAGGAAGGAGAAAACACACAAAAAGTGACATTTAAAACGTGGCGCCATTGTCTGTATGGGTGGTTTAAGTACAAAAAAAGACGATGGACATTAAGGATCCAAATCCACTTGTTTTATAGAGAGACTAAGTATAAAAATTCTTCTATTACCTTCAATTCTTTTTTGGGAAACATGTGAATGATATCCTTGAGGAGGGCAAATGTATGAAGGGATGTAGTGACACTTCCTACAGCAGCCGATTCGGCCAGTTTGATGCAATGTTTTGCGATATGGGCCAGGTTACTCTTATTAATGTTTGACCCTCGAACAACTACAGTTATTCCATGCTGAGCTGCTTTTCTAATCTGAAAAATTATATTAATAATTAATTATAACAAAAGAATATATTAAACAAAACAAACACCCTCAAAACGTAACTCCATTAATCTCTCTACTGACTGTGAGGTATAAAATAAATACTTGTCCGAATCACAGGAGCTGTGTTATTTTAGCGTGTTTCCGGACGCATATTCCTGTTGCGATTTGGAAAGCTTAGAACAGAAACTCTTAATGTATCCACCTTTAGAAATTTTCACAAATGATAGCTTTCTCGAAATATTAGGTTAAATAAAAGTAAAGATGTTTCTAAAAAAATATTTATAATACCTTAGGCTTAGAAAAAGTAATAAAGCTGAGAAGAACATCCAATACTTTGGTCGTCGAAGGATCACTCCACATCCCAGAATCCAGTGCTCTCAATAAAACTGATAGGCATCCGAGCAGCTGTAATAAAAATTATTATGAAATTAAAATGGAAACATTGGTCAGAAAATGTAAAAAAAAATAAATAAAAAAAAAATATTTGAAATACTCACAGCTCTAACTACAGATGTTCTATCTGAATCAGTAAACTTGGAAAGCAAGTTTATGATTTTCAAAGATGCGTCAGAAAACTTAGCCTGAAGAACACTGGTTGAAACACTTTTAATACCCATACTTAATAAATTCAAAATGGCAGCAACGGTGTCATCAGTATTTCCTTCTGACTCGAGAGCTGTCATCTAACAACAAACGATAGAAGTAATGAAGAATTATCAAGATAAATTTGAATAAAGAGAGCAGATTTTCTAGAACTCACCAAAGCCCCAAAGTACTCAGTAGATGTTTCATTTCCACCATTTTGTTTTATGACTTCTGTCACAGCCGCCAGCACTGCTAACATATCTTTGTGCATAACGGAGTCGGCCTTAAAATTATTGACAAACCTAAGGAAAATATAATAGTTACTTTAAGCACTACTATTAACACCCCTTATCCCAGAACAATAATATTTGTATTGCTACTTTTCCTAACAACTTTAGGAATTACAAATAATTTTTAAATGGGCAAAACGGTTACACTACCAAAATTCTTACTATTTTTATTAGGTAAAAACAGAAACTGAATTAAAAATGAATATCCAACATTCTGGGCGCTGGCAGTAGTGGAACCATAACAAACTAATTGTAGAAACTAACTGGTTATATAGGAAGACACAATAAAATTTAACTTACCTACTAAAAGACTGACTAGTACAAGCGCTCCAATCACTTGCAAATGTATCGAATGTTTTAAAAGTCTTTCCTTCAAACGATTCAATATCATCTTCACTAGCGGTTCCATCTCTTTTCCATGAAACTGCATCATGTTTTTCAACTGCTTCCTTAGTCAGCTTAGAAGGACCTGTTTGTAACAATTATGAATATTAGATTATAGTTATTTGATGCAAATAAATTTAAATAATATAAGTCCTAAAATATTCAAAACAAATTCTAACTGTAAAAGCTTTAGTGACTGCTTCTCTAAGGAAATAATAAAATCCTTTTCAAGCCTAGTTTTTTTTTTTTTTTACGGCGCATCTACTTCTAGGTCATTAGCGCCGACATCCAGGGTGCAGCGAGGAATTTTCCCAGCGAGCCTTGAGATGAGAAAATTCCTGCCGGAGGTGGGAATCGAACCCACCATCTCCCGCTTATGAATCCAGCGCGCTAGCCACTAGACTACGGGAGACCCCTTTCAAGCCTAGTTATACATAGAAAACAGGCTGGGGGAAAGAGTCTAGTAGCCAAACATAAAATACCTTTGGAAGAAAATGCTTTTGTGAAATTCATTAAAAAGAACAAAAAAACAAATAATTTTGAGCGTCGAGCAAAAAGCAAGAAATGCTATATTTATCGGAGAAAATACCAGATCCAGTCACACGGAAATCTCAAAATCTCCAATAATGTCATATGTTCTCCAATTATCCTTATTAATGATGGTTTTAGTTTAATAAAATGTGTGATTTTGAATAGGTCAAATTCACTTCTACCATTAAGGCACTACAAACAAAATCAAAACGGAAACTTGTACTGTAAACTAATCATCTATTGTGTACGATCAGTCTTTTAATATGAGTTATTGTGATTATATCTGAGTAACTAGACATTTCAAAAATTATAAACTCAAAGAAAAAAAATCAAATTTATAAGGATTATTTATGACAAATCACGGAATCTCTTTAAGGATGCCAATTCGCATTATGACAGTAAAATAAAAATATACGATTTCATGAAACAAAATAGAAATAAATTTACCAGTAATGGGTTCAAAAAACCTAGATTTTGCAGCTTCTCTGAATTTATGAGTAGTGGGATTAGAGCTGGAACTCTGACCTTTAGGCCACCGTTTTCCTTTATTACCTTTGGCTCTTTTACGAAACTTGGCCATTTCAATGTAATAGTAATAAACCTAGTATATGTCAAATGTAACAAGTACTAAACAATAAGTTGACAATACAGAGGACTAAACCATGCCTGAACCACACTTTATAACCAAAAAGGAAGGTTATAAAGGTTTATATTCTTTGGTTTTCAAACAACATAGAGGTTCACCGTAGAGGCATTCATGGATTTCTTTTAGTGACGCTCATTTATTAAAAGAGACCATATTAAAACATATGATCAAGTGGAAGCATTTATTTGCTATTATGAATGCATTCTAAGAGATAAATGAGGAACTTGGTATCAAAGTTGGACAACTCCATTTTTTTCAGTTTTGAGATTTTAGTCGATTCTTAAGTGGATTTTTATGCTGCATTTGGGTTTACAAGTTTTCTGCATTAAAAACAGACCGAAATTAGGTAACATAGAATGTATTTGATCAGTTCAGAATCAGATTATGGACAACACCGTATTTTGGGGTGAGTTCGGACAGGTAGTACGAGTTCGGACAATAGTGCATGGCGCAGGAAATCACGTGACCTGGAGCAAACTTTTTCATTAGGGTCATAATTGGCATGACAAATATTATCGATATTGTATTTTTCCCAGGTTGGTAAGGCGAAATCGCCCTGAGAACACTTTGAAGTGAGAAATGAATATTTTAATGTGAGTTGTAATTTCCATGATTTTCGAAATGCTAGAAACAAACGTCTGTGTAGAGGCTCTAGAAGTAATTAAACCCTAACTTTTCATATTTTATAGTAGGTTTATATGTTGGCTAATGATACATAAATAAATATATTTATTTTTTTGGTTCAAAAGCTTTTTTTTCTTCGTTAAGTAAAAAACTCGCATAGAATGGGGTGAGTTCGGACATGCATCAATTATACCCGCGTCCTCTTGGCTTAAAGGAAAACAGTATTTATTCCAAAGAGGCCTTGAAAAATGAGATTGATGATGTCAAAACCGAGGAGAAGACTCTAAAAGAGAGGCAGCGGATCGATTTAGGTATTTTGTTGTACAACAAAATACCTACATAGACTTTAAATGGTAAAATTAGAGGAAAGAACACCAAAAAAAAGTGGGGGCCAAACAAAATTCAGTCAATCAGAAAAAAAAATATCAAAACGAATTTTAACTGCAGCTGGATGGAACTTTCCATTGACTCGATTGAGATATTCGCCAAATCGTAAAAACATATTTTGATGGTAGGAAAAAATTCGCAGGATTTTAAAGCAAGCTCAGACTGGAATGGTTTTAAGGCTTTATGAAAAGGAATCAGCCATTAACGGAACGCCTTACACAAAGCATCAAAAGGTGTAGAGCAGAAGTTGATAAGGAAAAAGTGAAAGAATATTTTGTTAATCTAAAAAATATTATAGAAAATATTTCTCTTTAGAATATCGTCAATTATGACCGAGCTCACTCCAACTATAGGTTAAGTTAAGATTTTTACAGAAATTAAAGGCTATCCGAACTCACCCCACACGTAGGGGTGAGTTCGGACACATTTTAGCTGTAAGAAAAATTGAAATTTTTTGAGATATTCAAAAAACAAAATACACTATTCGATAGAGGAATGTTCATAAATTAATTTTTCCAGATTTTTATAAAAATACTGTGTTTTTTAATTACGGGAAAACCTCGAAAATGTGTCCGAACTCACCCCAAATGACGGTACCAACATAGTTTTGTTTAAAAAAATGACAACTCCTTCAGTAGCCAATGAGAAACTTGCATTCACGCAATCTGCTCCCAACATGCAGTGCAAATCCATCATGGCTGAATGCCAAGAACCTCGGAGAAAATTGGGAAGAAATAGATGGTTTACATTATTTTAAAACACCTCATGCATTAGAGTGTAGACGAAGAAAATATAAATTTATTGATAACGAGTTCATAATTGTTTGGTTTCAAAAAAGTCCGTCACACAGGAGCTGCATAACTAAGCACTTTCCTCAGAATTTGGGTTGTGTAGACTGGTTTCCAGAACAATTAGCTTAAAATATCCTACATAAATAAAATAAAATCATGAATAGTTCTCTTTTAATTTTGTAATGAGTAACTGTTCAATTATTAATTTGCTTCCAGAGTTATGTTTAGCGCCAAGCAAGGGCTCGCTGGCAGAGAACCCGTTATCCATCTGACCACACCTCCTTCAACAGACTTACCCGACTCCTAAAAAAAGCATTATCCAAATTCCGATCCGAATCATTCAATGACTACCTGCAGTCACTTACCACCGAAGATAATTCCCTTTGGCAAGCCACCCGCAAAATCCTTAAATTCCCTACTGTTCCCCAACCTCTCCAGCGCAGTGACGGAAGTTGGGCCAGAAGCGATGAAGATAAGGCCGAACTATTTGCTTCCCACCTGGAATCAATCTTTTCACCTCACCCTGAAACAAACTCTTCCCACGAATTAGAAATATTCGATACCCTTAACAGCCCTCTTCCTTTATCTCTTCCTCCTAAAGCATTCCACCCTTCAGAAGTTAAATATATTATCAAACATCTTCCCCGAAAATCTCCTGGTCATGACCTCATAACAGCTCCAATCCTAAAAAATTTACCCCAGAAAGCAATTACCTTCCTTACTTACATCTTTAATTCAATTCTTAGAACTACCCATTTCCCCAATCCTTGGAAAGGCTCCGTCATAATCCTTATACCCAAACCTCAGAAACCACCTAAAATTCCAGCTTCCTATCGTCCTATCAGTTTGCTTCCCATTATGTCCAAGATATTTGAAAAACTCCTCCTAAAAAGAATTCTGTCCACGATCCCTCCCAATTCCTTGCCTGATCACCAATTTGGTTTTCGCTCTCAGCACTCAACCATCCAACAATGTTTTAGCGTCGTAGACACCATTTCCTATGCGCTTGAATGTAAAAATTACTGCACGAGTGCCTTTCTCGACGTCGCCCAAGCGTTCGATCGTGTTTGGCACCCGGGGTTATTATACAAAGTACGGCGCATACTTCCCCACACATACTTCCTAATCCTACAGTCCTACCTATCAAGCCGCTCCTTCCAAGTAAGATCAGGTTCCACATTGTCTCATTCCCGTCCAATCTTCTCCGGCGTACCGCAAGGAAGTATCCTCGGTCCTATCCTGTACCTTGTGTACTCCTCCGACATCCCTACCCATCCAAATACACACTTAACTACCTATGCTGATGATACAGCTATTTTTTCCTCCTCCCCTGATCCTGAAACTGCTTCCTCCCACCTGCAGGAACATCTAGAGTCTGTCGAGGATTGGTGCAACAGGTGGAAAATCAAGGTGAATCCAGAGAAATGCAGCCAAATAACATTCACCCTTAATAAGAGGACTTGTCCTCCTGTTTGCATATTCAGCCACGAACTCCCTATATCCAATGAGGTGCGCTACCTGGGATTATTACTGGACAGTAGACTCACTTGGAACCCACACACCCGACTGAAAAGACAGGAACTGAACAGGAGATATGGACTCTTAAGACGACTATTGGGACCCTCATCAAAACTGACAACACAGAACAAACTCACTATATACAAAACCATCATCAGACCTATTTGGACGTACGGACTTGAACTATGGGGAACAACCAAAACTTCAAATATACAGAGAATACAGGCATTCCAATCCAAAGTCTTACGCAAAATAGTTAATGCTCCTTTCTACGTTTCCAATAAAACCCTCCATAATGACCTCAACATCCCTTTCGTTCAAGAACTTGCAAAATCCCGATTCCTAACTTTTCACTCTAAACTATCTTCCCATCCCAATCCCAGAGCTCAATCCCTCTCCTCTCAATCCCACCCCAAAAACCCTCCTAGGAGGCTAAAGAGATCTTGGCCTCGTGATCAATTATGTAATTAAAGGACAAATAAAACCTCTCAATTAGGAAGTGTCAATATTGATTGGCTTCTTCCAAAGTCCTTTATTTATTAATTTTTTTTTTTATTTTTTTTTTTATTATAATTTTTTTTTATTTATCATTAGTAATTTATTTTTATGTTGTTGTTTCGCTTTTTTCTTTATTAATCATATATATATTTTTTCTCATATTTCTTTTCTTTTTATTTATTTATTTGTAATTAATTTTTGTATATATTATCATCATTACTTATTTATTTATTTTTTTAAATTTCATTATGTGAGATCATAAATAAGATCCTGTATATACTGATCATACTTAACCAATGTACTTAAATATTGTACAGATGTTAAATAAACATATTAAATAAAAAAAAAAAAAAAAAAAAAAAAAAAAAAAAAAGAGTTATGTTTACACATGGTACCTACTACACTACTTAATAAATACAAAAAACTTCATATTTCCGTCTTTTCATCTGACGCAGGAACAGGATACATTCCCTCTAGTGGGAGATAGCGCTCCTTGCGGCGGCCTTGCGAACCTACGTCTGGCGGGCTATTCTATTGAAATATATTACTTAAGTAAATATATTATATAAGTAAACCCCCCTTTCCGATTGACCGATTTAGCTCATTTTTACATCACTTCTTTCCCTTGAGTTACCCACGACGTATACCGCGTTTCGTTACAATGCAGCAGAAATTACGACCGGTATGAGTATATTAGTAATTTGGGTCCGAAGTAAACCCCCCTCCTAATGAACCGATTTAGTTATTTTTACAACACATTTGTACCTGTAGATTACCACTACAAATACCGAGTTTCGTCGGTAATATAACAAAAATCACGGCTGGTAGTGGCGAATTGGGATTGTGGGTCCGAAGTAAACCCCCCCTTGTAATGAACCGATTTAGTTTATTTTTACATCTCACTTTTCTCTCTAGAACCACTACTACTACTAATAAATATTTCTTTTAAGCTTTTTGAATAAACTGAGAAAAAAATCTGAATTTTCTTTTCACAGATCCATGTTTTTATAAAAACTTTTGTTCCTAAATCGTCCACACACTTCAGTAACACAGGGTTGTGATACATGAATGGAAAGCTGGTTAAATGAAGAAGTTTTTCTAAAACCCGGAAATCTCAGATCCTGCCCATTGAAGAGTTACTCTGGAAAGAAATATCAAGAAAAAGTCAGGAAACTTAGAATAGCTTTTTTTGATAAGATACACATACTTAAATTCATTGATTTTTATGTTTATTCTCAATTAGTCATATAGTAAATTTACTCAGCTTTCGATTGGTTTCACTTCCTTTCTAGTAAAATCACCTGGGACGGAGCTATGAAGATTATTCTTCTAAAAACAACGTTAGTCTCGAAAAAACAATAAAATGACGTTTTCTCCCTTATGTGTGAGAATTCGGAAAATCGTCATAGAACATTTTTTGTTCCCCTGAGGGTCCTCTATCACCTCCCACAATATGACTAGACATTTACGGGACACCCAGTATATATATATATATATATATATATATATATATATATATATATATATATATAAATTTTAACGGGGGTCATTTTCGGTGTCTACTAGGTAGGATCGATAAAGATTTGAAGACATTTTTCAAAAATTCCGTCATGAGTGCAACTTCAATAGCTACTTTCCTTCGGAGGAAAGTGCTAAAAGGACAGATTAAGTTTAAAATGGTTCCCTTTGGCTTCAAGAAGAGACAACTCCATGACTTGGTTTCAAACATGGACAATTCCACTATTTGATGTGTAATTACGGCCTTAATACTCATATTATTTTGTAATGCGTTTGTAAAAATGTTTCTGGGGCCTATAAGAATGACATAAAAATAAATCATCATGATACTGACATCAATATAGTAGATATGGTTTTTTGTCTCTCCTGTAAAAAAAAGCAAAAGAGGAGTTGTCCAACTTTGATACCAGGCTCCTCAAATATTACCAAATTTTAATTTTATGAAATTAATTGTCCATCCACTGTAAGGTTGCTGCACCCTAAAATGTCTAAAAGAAATATTAATTATAGGAAAGCCTCTACCACTGGGCGATTGACTCAAGATTTTTTTTTTTTTTTTTTTCATGACTATAAAAATAAAATTAACATATCAGTGATATTAAACTGATTAATATGATCATATTATAATAAATATAATTAAGTATTATAGGTTAAACACGTTTTTTAAAATTAAATTTATCTCACTCACCTGCTTGTTCGACTCTTCTACCCTAAAAATAACAATTATCAACAATTAATTTATTATTATTATTTTATTTTTTTTTTTTTTTACGGCGCATCTACACCTTGGCCATTAGCGCCGGGCTTTCTACAGGTTGCCACCCTTTTATAATGCCAACAGCACGTGGTCGGTCACCCATTCAGGTACTGACCACGCCCGACGTTGCTTAACTTCGGTGATCTACGGGAACTGGTGTATTCAACGTGGCTATGGCCGTTGGCATTAATTTATTATTATTTTAATTTTTATTGTACCTCTGTTATGCTCCTTACTAAAACACTATTTTGGTATACTACGAGTTATCAGAGACAGAATCTACATCTTGATTGTATTATGAATATCTAAATATTCCTAGAAGTTTCAGATAAGCCCCCACTTCTATTAAAATTTCCTTATTTTCATAATACACTTCTATCATTAATATCTGGTGTTTTTTAGCGATTTATATTACTATACATTATTAATTACGTTCTTTTGGATCATATTAATAATTTCAGCCAGGAGTAAACTCTCAGTCCAGATGACCGATTTTGTTGATACACAAACCCATCAAAATTTTAATTTAAAGATAGTTTTTTACTGTAACTATTTCGTAATCATTTCTTAGTTACGAAATTGTATTATATGTTTAGTATAAATATAGAAATATTCCTTAAATTTAATGCATAGAAGATGTTTTTATTTTCATTTTTTTTAGTTAAACTTTATTATTTCATACAGTATCTGTGTCTTATGTAAATAGAACATATGTGTAAGTTTGTGTTAGGGTATGCTTACGAATATATTACTAACATAGGACTAAAAACATTATATAAGGCCAACTCCTTGCAATGGGGAAACCTTGTATGCAATAAAATAAATAAAAATAATACTGTAACTATTTCGTTTAGTAAAGTTTGTCTTACATGATCAAAAAACTCTATAGTTACATTTCATCAGAATGTTCTGAAGGTAATAAAATTGTTTTATTTACCTTGGTGGTTGCCCCTTAGAAGAATGTGCTAAGTGCAGTTTGCAAGGATGAACTTGTATTTTCGTAGGACTTTAGTGAATTCCCTACCTATATGGAGGAAAACCTCCCAGCTGTTGACTGAATACTAACAATCAAGTGGAAAGTGAACATTTAAAAGTCTAGTACATTCCAGTTCGGCGACTTCAGTTGGAGAAAACCGAACTGATCATGCCGAATGTACTAGTTTTTTTTTCTATTTAACGGGCTTATACATTTTTTTGTTTGTGTTTTAATCTTACTTAACTGTAAAATTAGTTTCGCAATGTCACCATACAGAAGAAATGGGAAAGACGTTTCTTTTTCAGATCTGCGAAAGCCAGGGAGTAACGTCGGAGCTGGAAAAATAAGTGTACAGTCGGCATGATTAGTGAATTATGAAGCTGTTCATTCCATTAGATTTAGTTTATACTAGTTTAGTATTTGGTATTAGTGCTTCTCCCTCTGGGTTAGTGACAAGTGACAAGTATTCGTTCACACTTTGGTGGACCCGTAGCGCACATTACAATTCCTTCAGTAACTAAGTGGTCACTGAATACTCGGTCGGCGGTTTACACGAGGTGATAAAGGACACCTGCTTAGGAGCTTACTTGTCGGTTAGTAAATTGTAGCAATTCCTATTCCTGGCACCTGCTGTGTTTAATAAGTTTCATTAAAAAAAGAACATCGTTTACACCTTGGTGGAAGTGCTAAGATGACAACCACTACAAGTAGTGAGCCCGTGTAAAATGGCTATTGCTGCTGGTCACCCATACAGGTACTGTCCACACCCGACGTTGCTTAACGTCAGCGATAAACGGGAACCTGTGCACTCATCGTGGCTATGACCGTTGACTTTTCATGTCTATTAATGCATTCCCCCCTCCAAACGCAAACAAAATTTAAATATCTTAGATTAGATGAATGTTAAACATCTGGAACAAGCTCCAACTGAATCAATCGTTTCGTAATACCCAAACTGAAAATTAGTTTGGAAACGTAGGTATATCAATTTAAATATCTTAGATTAGATGAATGTTAAACATCTGGAACAAGCTCCAACTGAATCAATCGTTTCGTAATACCCAAACTGAAAATTAGTTTGGAAACGTAGGTATATCAATTTAAATATCTTAGATTAGATGAATGTTAAACATCTGGAACAAGCTCCAACTGAATCAATCGTTTCGTAATACCCAAACTGAAAATTAGTTTGGAAACGTAGGTATATCAATTTAAATATCTTAGATTAGATGAATGTTAAACATCTGGAACAAGCTCCAACTGAATCAATCGTTTCGTAATACCCAAACTGAAAATTAGTTTGGAAACGTAGGTATATCAATTGTTTTCGTTATCCAAATGGAGAGTACTGCACTTCTGATCCTCGATAGGTGGAAGATGAGCACATATTGCATAATACTCAAAACTCAAGAAGAACAATCAGATTTTCTTTGGCAGCCTTCTTCAGGAAAGAATGCCTAGTACATGGAGGAAGCCCAAAGGTAACAGTTAAGAAGCTATTTTCACCATGGTCACTTAACTGCTAGCTGTTAATCCTATTCCCTAGGCATTTCTTGCTGAAAGAGGTTTTTACGAAAATCTGATGGTTGTTCTTAGTCGAATCCCGATATGCCGCGATGGCGAACTATCTAAAACTCATTACTAAACATCCAGGTCAAAACGTATGTGAACCAACTTATGTTCAGTTAAATATGCTTTTGATCTACTAAATTCAAATCCTTGCTTAACGCTTTGTATCGTTTGCACACAAGGGCTAAGTTGCCAAGCTCATATATATATATATATATTTGATTTGTTTCATAACTTATTTCGAATTGGCCAACTTGCGTTTCATAAGCAGATATAGTTAGCGAGCTGACACGTTAGGTGTAAGCCGTTGACGACAGATGACGTTGGATCTCTCTTCCTGAAGGACTTGAGAAAGCTAATTCAGATCGTATTACAATGGGGGGACGGGCACCCCGTGGCGAGGCTATTAGACCCCCGTAGCTCGGCCAAACAGAGAGTCACAATGCCGCATTGTCTGTGGAGAACTTTTACCCGGGTCACTGGCCCTAGGCTCGGATGGCAGCGAGGAGGAGTCCGTCAGAGGAGGCGGGGAAGGCGGTGCGAAGGCGTGGGGCGAATTGGGTGGGGACATCAAGAAGGAAGGGGTGCTTGTCGCAATCTTATTCCAGTGAACAAGTTTGAAAAAAGTTTAACTTTTCTTTAATTTTATCGTTCCAGGATTTCATATGATAACAATGAGTATGAAGTTTCACCAAACCCTCGTTTCGGTCTTCTCCCAATATCCATGGAGTAACTAAAACTTGTTGCCCATCACCAAAACAAGCTGTTAAGGTTCAATGTTTCACCTAATCACGCACCTTTATCCAGCATTGGGTTTTACAAAAGTTTTGTAAGGCCCTCCCAGAGATTCTTCATTTGTACTTCTTGAATATTCACTTGCTCCCATTGAAGAGTGCCCTGTAAATTTTTGTAGAATCTTATGTACGCATAGTCCAAACCTAAGCTCTAATATAATATTTTCTACAATCATCTTTCCAGAACCCGCTGGCGAACTCCCATTATCGACCTCCTACTTAGCCCTGGTACATCCAAAGAGTCCTTTTTTCTGGCATTCCCACAGTCCTTTCTTCTCGCAAAGTTTATGAGTATTGACAAAAATCTTAAATCATGGTTGTAGAACCTCTGAAATTTTTACGAGCTTCAGAAACCCAATCCGAACCTTAAACATCTATTAAAATAATATTTAGAATTAATTTCCTCATGCAGGAGGCTCTTACTTTTGTCAGGTATCTTAATCAAAGTTCCTAGGATCCTCGATATCGTCAAACTATCGATATGCAAATCGGAGCGAACTAGAGAATTAACATATTCTATCTATTGACAAAGTAATATTTTGAAAAATGGTCTCATTCGATACTTTATTTAAGGCCTATTCTAAAGGGCTTTTAGTTCCGACAATTTACGACAAGCCGTATCGTCCTCAATCCACCAGAGTAAATCTGGAATCTGAAAAACGAGATTATTTCATATATGATAGTTTGGCATGGTAGGAACGATATGTTCCCCGGCTACAGATAACCTGCCAGCCCAACCACCTTGAAACTACTTGACACAATACAGAACACAGCACTAAGAATTGTCAGCGGTGCATTTAGATCTAGCCCAGCAGAAAGCTTATGTGCCGAAACTGGTGAACCTACACTGCAGTACAGACGTCGAATGATATGCAATAAATTCTTATTGAAACGTAAAGCTATTGGAACGCCATGCGTCACTGAGTTTTTATAGAACCAATACTCCGAAAAATACACCGAAAGAAACGTTAAGCAAAAGCCACTCTCATTACGAACTAAAGATAACCACAGCGACCTAACTCTCTTCCAAATACCTGTTCACACAAATAACATTACTGACATACCTCCATGGCGATTGAAAAACCTGAAACTAGACTTAACACTGACAAAATACAAAAAATCAGACCCAACTTCTTCGACATACTACAAAAACGTATTCAACTCCCTGTTCAGGCAAAATAACAACACTCATTACATATTTACGGGCGGATCAAAAACAAACTACGGGACTGGTGCTGCCGCCATCACAAGAAACGAATCCTATCACATGAGATTACCTGATCACACTACTTTATACACAGCAGAACTACACGCAATCCTTTTAGCACTCAAAAACATTGAAGATACAGACACGGACGACATAACAATATGCACTGACTCATTAAGTTCCTTACACTCAATGACAAACATTTACAGCACACGCCCTATTGTCATAGAGATTTTTACACAATTATTCCAACTACAAACAAAGAACAGACATATCAATTTGTTTTGGTTACCTGGACATGAAGGGATTTCACAGAGCACTACAGTAGACTTACTAGCGAAAACTGCAACTCAAAGACCTACACCTGACCTGAAAAAAATGACAGCAACTGACCTATGCAAACTAGCTGAAAATAAGACAGTAAACGACTGGCAGACAGAATGGACTAACTCTCAAAGCAAACTGCGGGAAATAAAAAATACAATAAGAACCTGGTCAAGAGAAAGCCTAATAAGACGAGACCAAGTTATTATTACGAGACTTCGCTTAGGACACAGTTTACTAACGCACTCAACTGTTAAACACATACTTACTGACTGCAGATTACGAGAAAGCCTAACAATTCCTCATGACTTACTTGCCGAAAATAGTCCACATATTAATACCATACTAACTCAATTAAGGATAATTAAACTGTGTTCAAAAATCTAGCCCTATCTCCAATTTACCTCCTAAAATTAATTTAAAATAATGTACGAAATATTTTTATTTATTTTAATTATCCTGCCTCTACCCTACTGGGTCATTGGCAGTGCGGTGTTTTATATTTCTCCGTAGATGTTGATTTGTTTAATGAAAGTGAGTAGTTTTTGGATAGTCTGTTCGTCATCTCCTAGAATGTCCTGTAATGTTTTGGGTATCTTAAGTGTTTGTCTTATGTGATCGTACTTGCGGCAGTTAGTAAGTATATGTTCAACTGATTTTTTTGTGTCGCATGTGATGCATGTAGGATGATGGAGGTTGTGTAGGAGGTAGTTGTGTGTCAGTGCTGTGTGTCCGATCCGTAGTCTCGTTAAAACGATTTCTTCCCTTCGGGAGTGTCGTTCCGCTGTGTTCCAATTCTCCGTGTTCTTTTTGATTTTAGTAATGTGGGTACGTCTAGTTCCAAACCAAGTGTCATTCCATTTTTGTCTTGTGGCTGTTTTTAAGTATTTCTTTAGGTCTTCTTTAGTGGTTTCATTGATTATGTTATTCTCTGTTCGAGCGGAATTCGCTTCTTGATCTGCACGTTCGTTGAGAGTGATACCGCAATGGGATGGTACCCACATAAATGTTACTTCTTTTAGCTTGCATTGGAAGCATAGTTCTTGAATTTTTTGTATATATGCATTTGTAGGTTCATCTGCCATGATTGCTGTTATTGAACTTAATGAGTCTGTTATGATTAAGTTCTTCGTCTCTTTGGTATCTTTGACGATTTCCATAGCTTGTAAGATGGCGTAGATTTCACCTGAGAATACGGAATTTGTTTCGTGTAGTTTAAACCGTTTTACGAGTGTGGAAGACACCACAGCACACCCTACATTATGTGTTTTGGACGCATCAGTGAACAACTTGTGATGATCCCAATATTTCTTAATTTCTTCTAAATATAAAGATTTGTATACACAATCAGATGTAGAGTCTTTCTTATGTTGCGATATTGCAATATTGATCGAAAAATTGGGAATCCACCAAGGGGGTGGCTTTACTGTTCCAACCTTACAGATATCGGGGAGCAATATATTTTCTTGCCTTAAGTATCTCTCTACTCTATTTTTAAATGTGTTAGAAGGCGTGAGGGTGTTCAGCTCATTCTCCTGAGTAGTCAGTACATATTGCTGGACAAGATGATTATTGAGTCCTTTTATTGCTACATAATAGGATAATGACAAACTCATTCTTCGTACTGATAAAGGAGGTTCACCACTTTCTATATACAAACTCTCTACGGGCGATGTACGAAAAGCGCCTAAAGCTAGCCTAATGCCGGCACTGTGTATGCTGTCAAGCATTTTCAAGGCAGAAGGACTAGCAGAACTGTATACTTGAGAGGCGTAGTCGAGTACAGATCTGATTAAAGCCCTGTATATATGCAGTAGAGTCTTCCTGTCGCATCCCCATCGTGTACTAGCAAGTGTTTTTAAGAAATTAATCCTATTTAGGCATTTCTTTCGAATACCTTTTATGTGGCAGATCCAATTTAACTTTTTGTCCATTTGGAGGCCTAGAAATTTGAAATCGTCAACATATGATAAACCTTTGTGGAACATTGTAAAACTAGGGTTAATTTTACAATTTCTTTTCTTACAGAAGTGTACACACTTTGTCTTTTCATCTGAAAATGTGAATCCCGAAGTATCGCTCCATTTCTCCAAGTCCTTAATTGTACCTTGCAGTTTCATTTGTATAAATTCTAGAGATTCACTGCTCATATAGATGGCGAAGTCGTCTGCATACAAGGAGCACAGGACGCCAGGTCTCAGAGTTGAGGTGATGTCGTTTATTGCAACTTGGAAGAGTGTAGTGCTTAAAACAGATCCTTGGGGAGTCCCATTTTCTAAAGAATATACATTTGAGTAATTTCCTGATACTACAACTTGACAAGTTCGATTTTCAAGAAAATTTTTTTATGAATTGAACTAGTCTTCCCTTTAGACCCCAGTTCACTAGCTGCATTATCACTTTATGTTTCCACATTTTGTCGTATGCTTTGTGAATATCAAAGAATATAGCTACTAAATGTGAATTTCTCGAAAAGGCGGTTTGGATATTGTGTTCAAGCATGACCATCTGGTCAATAGTAGAGTGGAGTTTTCGGAAGCCACATTGAAAGGAGCTGATAAGGTTAAATTTGTTGAGGCAAAATACTAATCTGTGGTTTACTATTTTTTCTAAAACTTTTGATAAGCAAGATATAAGTGATATCGGTCTGAGATTGTTAAGATCGAGCTGTCCTTTCTTTTTGACGATTGGAACTATAGACGCCTTTTTCCAAGATTCTGGGAATGTATTTTGTAGCCAAACTTGATTATAAATAGATAATAGGAAACGTTCTCCAATAGGTGGTAAATTTTTTAAAAATATATACGGTATTAGATCAGGACCAGGCGAAGATTTGTTTTTACAAGAAGATATGGCTCGTCTCATCTCCAACAGTGTTAGTAGACAGTTGAAATCTTCTGAATTGTCTGATTCTATTGGAATATCACGGGCTTCTACTTCGTTTTTATGCAATAAGAAATTTTGATGATAGTTTTCACTAAGAGAAATTTTCGAAAGGTTCTCGGCGATCTTGTTAGCCATTATTGATTTGTCAGTGATGTAATTCTCTTCTACAAGAATTCCTGGCAGAGGATCTTTGTTTCTAATACCTTGTATCTTCTTCAGTTTAGTCCACATTTCCTTCATCGAGCTACTAGAATTGATTGATGAGACATAATCTCTCCACGAGGTTCTCTTACTGTCTTTTATCACCTTATTAGCTACCGATCTAAATTTTTTAAAGGCTAAAAAATCTTCAAGGTTCTTTGTTTTCCTATATTTATTTAGAGCTCTCTTTTTTTCCTTAATAGCAATTTTACACGATTCGTTCCACCAAGGTACTCGGCATTTTCTCAGCGAAGGAGTCGTTTTATAAACTGATATCTCTCCTGCAGAAATTAATAGATTTGTAAAGTAGTCTACTTTTTCTTGTACGGGACTGTCCGAAACCAGTGGTATGCTTCGATCTAACTCTACTTCAATTATGTTTCGAAAATGTTCCCAATTTGCTGTTTCTATTTTCCACTTAGTAGAAACATAATTTTGCAAGTCTCTACCTATATTTATGAACATTGAAATTGGAAAATGGTCACTCCCAAACAGTTGCTTTTCTACCGTCCATTGCGTTTTCAATGCGAGCCAAGAGTCAAAGAAAGAAATGTCAATTGCTGAAAATGACCCGTTCTTGTTGTCTAAATGAGTAGGCGATCCATTATTCATTAGGGTAAGAGATGGTTCATTTTCTAGGAATTTTTCAATTTTCTTTCCTCTGTGATGGTAATCATTTAGCTTTGATCCCCAAATCTGACTACGTCCGTTGAAATCACCAACGAACACCACTGGTTTAGGAAGTTGATTCATTATCAGGTGTAAGTCATCAGAAGAGAAATCTTGGTTAGGGGCTATATAAATGTTGCATATCGTGATTGGGTCTGGGATGCGTATTTGAACAGAAATAGCCTCCAGATGTGTTTTAATTTGTATTTCTTTTGCTAATATGGTATTTTTAATTAATACAGCGACACCTCCCCAGGACGACGAAGCGTTTGCACGATCTCGTCGAAATATTTGCAACTCTTTAAAGTTTGTTATTGTCGAAGGTTGTAGATGTGTTTCTTGTAAACATAAAACATGGGGTTGTTTTTCAGTTATTAGTAATTTTAGGTACTCATAGTGTCTGTAGTAACCGTTGCAGTTCCACTGGAGAATATGTAATTTTGAATTGTATGCCATGATGTTTTTTTTAAAAAATAACCTAAAGATTTGTTAAATTATATTTGGTAAATAAAGCATATGTGCATTAAATCTTGGCTATTTATGATTTAAATCGTTCTCCCGAGTATGTTTTCGATCAGAAGAACTAGGCTCTGGTGTAGAGGAATTCTGAGTGTCTTTCGATACAACTAGTGATTTAAGTAGCTTGGTTATTCGGATTTTCGCAGATCTATTCTTGCGAATGTTTCTGCGGGTATCATTGAGCATTTGGACAATTCCATCTACATCTGTAGTGAATTCCGAAATAACCTCTTGTACGTTTTTCTCCTGAAGTGTTATCCGCAGAAGAGATTCAAGTTGAGAGAATGTTATTGGATATTTAGAGTTATTCTCCTCTATGAAAGGTTTCACTTCTTCAAGACTGAGAGCTCGGGTAGGCGTAGAGTGTTCTGAACTCTTATCCAGATTATTTAAGTTTATTTGGATAGTCACGTCAGAGTATTTAGGGGAGTTTTCCGTTTCCTCATTCTCTTGACTTTCCCTCGGGCTATTTAATTTTTGGTTGATTATATTAAATTAGGCGATATAGGTTCTGGCTCACAGCTCGTATTTGTATGTTGTGTAGTTTCCAGCACATGAGTTTTTCCTGCTGCCGTTAGTGTCTGCTCTATTGCATTGTCAACGACATAGTTGCTTGAAGACGATTTATTTAAATTTAGAATTTGGGGTTTTTGTTTTAATGGTGGCTGTAAAATAGGTGGAACACTTTTGTCTAGAAGTGGTGAGGTAAAGCTTAGTCTGTTAGACGGCTTATGGTTCGAATTCACAGGTAAATTAGTATCTTGACTAGAGACTGTTTCATCAGGTTTATTTCTAGAGTACCCACATTTAGTACTTATGTGGCCCAATTCACCACATCTCAGGCACTTGGTGTCATTATCACCTAGAAATACCCTGTAAGTATCTTCTTCATAGTCAACTAAAACGGATGATGGAATGAAGGTATTTTCGTTTTTTATAAAAACCTGTCTCCTAGAGCTCAAGACGTGGGAATACGATTTATCATTTAAGCCAACCCGAAGAAAGCTAACAGGTGAGAGCAAGGTTAATTTTAAATCGCTTAACTTCTTTTCAATGAATTCATGGGCTATATACGGTGGGGCATTTGATATGACCAGGCGTTTTGAAGGTATTATTAGTCGGCGAGCGGGAACGAAATCATTATTGAGGGTAATTCCTTTGTGGTTTGAAATAAATTCATCAACACATTTGAGACTTGATAGGAAGATGGAAATGCGGTTGTTGGAGATTCTAGTTGCAAACAAGATGTTACTCGGACCAACAAGTTCACCTGTTGCATAAATATATTTGGATATAGGCGTGTCGTCCAAAGCAGGGAAGAGTATTCCCTGATCCTTGTTAGGCACTGCTACGGAAGGCTGTTTATTACGACGGGTTACATTAGCAAAGGTTGGTTTGGTGTTGGTTTGAGCTGCAAGGTTCTCGCTAGGGAGATCCATGAGCAGCTAGCCTCGTAAGAAGCCACTGCTGCCTTGATCTTCTTCAAAACCTACGGCAAACTTATGTAGATGTAACTTACAGTCAGTAGATTCTTTTCCTTGTCTCTTCGTGAATGGTAGGTCTTCTATACGCTGATAGTATTCGGAAGAAATGCAGCAATGAAAATTTACGTTTCTTAAATTTATATCCCAGCTGTGAACCTCAATGTACGAAATAGCCTTTATAAAATTATTTACATTTTTAAGACAATTTTTTTTTTTTAATTACTGATTGGCAAATTTTGCTTGTAATAGCCTTCCTCCTCTGAGGAGTCCACACTTCCCTGGGAGACAGCCCGAACGGGAAGTGAATTAAGGTAATTAACCAACATTTAAAAATAAAGCCCTATCTCCAATATAATCTTACCTCTTCTAACCCCCCCCCCACTTTTTCCCCTCTTCACACTCTATTTAATATCTATTGTATTACCGTATTGTTATTGTGAAATATATTATATAAAAAATGTTATTGTTATTATTAATTAGCTCACTATTAATGTACTAGCTATACTCATAAAATGTACTGACTTGTTATATACACAATGTGCAAAAAGTATTTTGTAATATCTTGATGTATGTTAAAGAGCAAGTCACCAAAAGTTGCGAAACTCTTAATAAATAAATATCAATACAGATAACCTTTTAGAGACATCGGATACGGAATATTGAGTATTGCCAGACTCCTTAAACAGAGCATCGGACGTATGAGCTCTTATTAAGGACACAAGCAGGTCTTATAATAAATCGAACTTTATAGAATTCTGAAATTTTTGCACAGTTTGGCCTCAAGGTTTAGACTATCCGGATCTAGGACACACACGATAAGTTAATAAACCTCAAGGCAGGGACTGCACAGTCCAGTTATAGCAGGCCTACTGAATGCCAAGAAAATATGCTCTATAATGTCCCCACACATCAGGTCTGGCCTGCATATTGAACTACTGTAAAATAAATCTACTGGTTTTTACATTCAACTTCGATGGACTGTACAGTTCAACTCTGGCCTCAAGGAGGTACCGTACGCAGTGAGGAATATCTCAAGATATAGACTGCGCAATCCAAACCTTAAGATATTCCTCGCTGTGTATAGAGACCTTTAGGTTTCAGGAGCCTTATTAGGGGCTTATGCAATTTTTTAAAATTTTTCCATAAGATAAATTAAATTCACCGTCCAAAAGAGGATCAAATAAGGCCAGCTTAGTATCGACTTATCGCCACTCTGTGCGTGAAGATAGTCAACGTCCCTCCTCATGTCTTCTTCT
The DNA here is from genome assembly GCA_946811695.1 of Gonocerus acuteangulatus. Lineage (NCBI taxonomy): Eukaryota > Metazoa > Arthropoda > Insecta > Hemiptera > Coreidae > Gonocerus > Gonocerus acuteangulatus. Next base: position 26,903,724 of record OX328130.1, read on the forward strand.
TCTTCTTCCTTAGCTCTACAATAGCTTCTTGAACAATAGCTCTCTAGATGTCCTTGTCCTTAGACTTTTCCTTCCAGTTAGAAACTCTCAAGCGCCTGAGGTCATCTTCCACGTCCTCCAACCATCTTTTTCTCGGTCTTCCTCTTCACCTGACACCATAAATTACGTCCTCATTTAACGCCCATAATGAGGTAGTGTCAAATATGACATACAAAGAATTTTTTAATTCGCCATATGAATGATCAATTTTCAATGTGGGATAGTCCTGGCTGATTTTATAAACACAATAGAATATTCAATCATAACCGATAAATGTTGAAATCTAGAGTACTCTTCTTTTGACCCCAGAGAAGCCGTTTTTATTTTATAATACTTCCTCCTTACGTTTATAAAAACTGTTTAAAAATAGTGCTTCATTCTATTCCCCATGTCAAAAAGCGTACCTGAAAGCGTATTAAAACAAGACTCTAGATATATGTATATATATGTCTGTTGGCTTTCTAGCTTGCTAAAAAAGGACTGATTTTGATGAAATTTGACACAAAATTACCAATGGACAAGATCCTGAAGGGAAAATCTGTCCAACTGGAAATAGGTTTTTGTGTTACTAGCCTTCCAGGTACATGTTGGGAATCCAATGAAATCATTTTCAACGCCGTTCTTATACCCGTTGTCGAGGAAAATAGGAACAGCTAGAGTTTTCTTGGTACTTTCTTTGACTTGAAACCGGTTGGAAAATCGTAGAGAATATACAACAACTAATCGAAGGCGTCTTAAATACTCTTCAATAGTTCTAGTAATTAGATTCTCATGCGGGAGAGGGGGGTTCGAGTCCCTTCGGCAGCAAGATTTTTTCTCATTTCAGGGCCTGTGGATTTCGGCGCTAATGGGCCAGTAGCCGGAGCGTCGATAAATAAAAAAAACAAAAAAAACGGAGTCATTTCCACTTAGGATACTGTCAGTTCCCTTTTGTGGAGCCTTAGATCTTACTTCGCATTGAGATTTCATTTTAAATTGTCATGTGTTTCGCAAAGTAATAACTGTTGCCATTGCTTTACAATTATGACTATTGTTAAGTGGCTATGGGTGACTGTGGTCCAATTGTGGCGTGATTTATAAGTATGGGAGATTTCCTAGAAAAATAAACTAAGTCTAAATTACTGTAAATCTGTCTGCAACACCTTTTGATAATTCATATGGAGTAAAACAATAAGCGGAACACATTAAATAGTCCCTGAGTGATGTGGCTGTGTGATGAGGCTCGCTGAAATGGTTCCATTGCTTAGAAGGCCTGATGATTGATAGCTCTATGTGATGATTAATAGGACATTTATTAGGTCCTTTCTTAGCGCCAGGACAAAGGATCTCTTACCATTTTATTAATAGTCCATCAAGGGCATTGATCGTCCTCTTGAGGCTCAGGATAGTCCTGCCTTGGATGGCTCGTCCGATTCAATCCAGGGTAATATAATGGTGAAACTCGAACAGCTGTTCAAGGTAGAAGAAATCATGGGAATAAAACAGCTGCTCAATAAATCAGCTGTTCAATAAAACAACAAGATTTGTTAATTTATTTGTTTTGTTTTCAGTAGTCCACTAAGAAACGATCTGCTCTTTTCGGAGTTTAGAGTGTAAAACCCATCAATAGGAGAATTTAACCAAGAAAAATTATTTCTTTTAGCTTCTGCTCAAATTCAGCAACATAAATATGCTTTAGGTCCACCCGAGAAACCTATGTAATGCACTGTATAACATATAGTCTTCTTTTTCGTACATGGCAACCGCGCATGCGCGAACGCCAGCGGAAACATTTTTTTAACGCTTAGGTACACCCGATAAACCTTTGTAAAGTGCTGTATAACATACAGTCATCTTTTTCGTACATGGCCGCGCATCTTTTTCGAACACCACTGCGCATGCTGGGTCGCCATCGCAAGCGCGAACCCAAGGGGACACTTTTTTGTAACGTTTTTTTCCTGCTTAGTCAGGGCTAAATCATACTTATGCTAAAAAGTCCGACTCACAGGAGCTGCGTCATCTCAACGCGGTTCCCTACTTATACCAAGTGTCAGTTGGAAAGCTTGAAATCCAAACGGTGATTATTTCGGTGAGACCTTTCATTAAATACTTTTATGGTCTCAGATACGTGACAGATGACAAGGCTACTCTGCCACTACCTGCACCTGGAACGATGACTCCCCCGCCTCCTCAACGTTTGCTCTAGGAAAACACTATTACCAAAATTACCAAGTATCTCATTTTCTAGTATTTTTTTACTATAATACTAATTTTACAGATTAATGAGTTAATCTAAATTAAAAAGTGAGTTAAACAACTACAAAAACCCGTTCAAAAGAGCAAAACAAACACATTTAAAGTTTAAAGCACTTATTTCTCCGATTGACATAGCCTCATCGAAAATTGCTTCACAACCTTTTTTGTAGAGACTTTTGTAAGCATCACTTTCCATTTACCACGATATCCAAACCGTTTTCGAGATATTTTGAAAATATACCAAGGTCCGAAAAATTGTCATGGCTATTAATAATAATTTTCTTTTCTAATACTTTTTTAACTCCAAAAGCAACCAAAATTTTAATATCATAGATTAGATTGAATTTCAAATGTCAGAAACACGTTTCAACTAAATCAATCGTTTCTGAAAAAAATAGTTTGGAAAATTTGTTGTTTAAATGATTCTCGTAAACGGTTAGAGATATCGCTTTAAAAATGGATTCATTCGTTGCCCTACGTTAAGTCACCTATAAAACGAGTACCTGCAAGCTTATGAACTCGTGAACGTAGGAGTTACAATTTTTTTCGCACTAAATTCGCTCACAAAGGTTTGTTTCGGGGGATGGATTCTGCTGGTTAACGAATCTTTCAAATTAGACAAAAGATTTTTGTACCAAATTTCATCAAAATCCGAACATTTTTGAGCCAGCAAGAGAGCGAACAGACAAATATTTGCGGGTAGACCAGTAGATTGGGCAGCCTAGGAGATTATGGGCGAATATTTCGCTTTTACGGAGGTGTCATATAGTGCAATCTAGTCCTGCTTCGATTTCGTAGGACACAGAATTGAATATCAATAATTATGATATAAATTAAATTTGTATACACGTTTTAGTAATTATTATTATAGTATCTATTATATTTACTTATTAATACTTTTCAATAAACGTTAATTTTATTACGAAATTTATGTACAGTAAGCAGTGTGTAGGCAAGCTACATATTGGACTGTAAGGGTGTTTACACTTGTGCGTTTTTCAATTCAAGTTTAAATTCAACAAACTCTTCAACTTTCGTTTAAATAACGAAGACATCGTGCGGACCTTCTATTCATCTACAAATTATTACAAGGAGAGCTGGACTGTCAGGCTGAGAAGATCCAATCTATTCGCACCGGTGCAACACAAGACTCGCCACTCATCCTTTAGAGACGTAGTATCTAGGTGTTGTGGGCTTTGGAATGGTACAATTACAAACAAAGACCACCATTGAAAAATGGTGAAGTTTCCAAAAAATATCTTAAGTCAGTTTTTTATTTATTTATTTATTTTAATGCTTACAAGATTAGGATCTTTTAGCATGGGGAGGGGGTTACTATATAATTGTATTAGTTTACTAGTGTTAATTGTTATAACCTAGTAACAATAATATCAATAATCTTAAACCTAACACCTAAGATATTTACAAATCTGGAATGGAAATACAATCTTTGTTTATAAATTAACACTATAATGCCGAATTGGTTAAACAAAAGACTAGGGTAATGAAAAGAAAAAGTGTACCCACCAATGCGTATTAGACACGCATTTATCGTAGGATTATTACTACATTTCTACATAACTTAAAATACAAGAAAATCCTTCTAAAATAAATTAAGCCTTATAAGCAAGTTGATATACATTTATTTGAAACAAAAATCTCTTTTAAATAAATTTTATTAAATTAATGTTTGCACATAAAAAAAATCATTCAAATCAATAATAAATTATATATCCCTTAATGACATCATTCTAAATAAGATTCATTCTATATAATATTTCATTAATAACATATTTTCTTTATAATTAAAATTAAATTATTTTTAATTTATTTTATACAATTCCAGTGATATTGCTTAATTTATTTTATACAATTCCAGTGATATTGTTTAATTTATACTGCATATGGCGGCATTATTATTGTAAACCAATTTCCTATTCAATTTGTTTGGTGAGTGAAATTATTTGTATTTTTGAAACACTCTATTTAAGACCATGTACATACCAAGTAATTCTGTTTCCGTCTTATATTTGAGCTTCTGTAAAAATAATTCAATTTAATTCGATCAGTTGTTGAGATTAAGATATCTCCAAAAAAGAGCAACATTTGAGACTAACCCTAGTATGGATTCTTGCCTTATACTAATATATATCTCAGTGCGGTAAATTAATTACTATTCATTATTCAATTCATATAATTACGCTTAGTATTTGTTAGTACGGTTAGTGAGATTAACTTAAAATTAAAACTTAATTAAAATAGCTCCAATTTCTATTCTAGGCTATGTTTTAAGCTGTTCGTGAAAGATTCGTACCTGTTAATCTTAAATCTTCTGTGTCTATAGCCTCTCAGAGCTGCTTGATGTTTGGTTCCTTCGGCCTATATTTACAAGTGGAGGTAAGCTTCTGTTTCATCTCGGAAATTAGTGAAGATCCACAGATGAAGTGTTCGCCTTTTCCATCATTAGCTATGCTTGTGATGTTTGTCTTGGACCATTCTATTACTTCTTGAAGAGTATAGGTTTTCCCTGCGATGATTAGCTTATCCTGGATTAGCTTTGCTGGAACATTCTCTCTCCTAGCTTTCTTCAAGTATGGAATAAGTTCTCTTCTTCTAATTCTCACATCTTTAGAATAATCTTCAGTTATTAATCTTAAGTCAGTTAAAATTAGTATATAGCTGTGAGATTTTATTTTATATATTTATTTTATTTTGTTTTTTTTCTTTTGATTTTTTTTTGTTTTGTTAGTATTGTTCTATATTTATTATTTTTAATATTTCTGTATGACTACAATTTGATTGGCCGAGGCTGTAATTGTTGCAAAAAGTTATTATTCAGTGTCTACATTATTCAGTTTCGCTCAAAAAAGAACTATCAAATGATTTGTGAAATACGTTAAGGTCTTGTATTCCTCCATAAATTTTAAAGTGGCCTTTTCACTCTCAGATTACATACTCAACGTGATAAACTAATTAAGAAACACAGAAAAAAATTATTTCTCCGCCTGAGATCGGGCGGAAATTATTTCTCCGCCTGAGATCGGGCCATCAAATGTCTTCAGACCCGTTTCTGTAGAAAATGTCGGAAGCTTTCCAATGTTTACTGTCTACTTACCAAGATTTCTTTGAGAGATTCAAGAAAATATACGAAAATTCCAAAAAAGCTCCTGTCATCTAATGCATTTTTTTCTAAAACTTCCTTATTCCTTAACGCCGAACGCAACAAAAATTTAAATATCTTAGTTTGTATGATTGTTAAAAAATCATAGATGACGAAAATTACGGTGGCTCAAATTTGTGTGTATAATATATGAAAATTTGAATTCCTTATCGTATAGTGGTCAAAAATCGTCGAAAAGCGCTCAAAATTTGTTTTTTTTGTCCGAAAACTTTGGCCTTAAATATGTGTTTAATACCTTGTGAGAGTGCCATTTCTTGAGTTTTAGGCCCCCACCGTTGATTGCAGGAAGGTGGTTAATTATTGAAGTACTAGAAAGGAAGATAATATCCGAAATCCCCGTTTACCAAAATCGTTCCTTCAATAATAGTTGTTCAGACTGCTAAAGTTGACGCATTTTATTTTGTTTTAGTGGGATGTCCGAAGGGCAAAAAAACATTGTTTTATTTTTCGAATTGTCATCATGGGCGGAGATACTGAAAAAGTTAAAAAATTACACACAATTACAATTAATCTCAGATTTCCTTTTGTCTTATAGCTTTTGCGTCTCTCTAATTTCGGGCTTAACGTTTGACGTTTTCCGTGGGCATGTATAGGACCCCAAACCAACATTGTCCTGAATACTTCGGCACTAGATATGAACTAACTTGGTAAATGACTAACAGACACACGCGCGTTATCTCTATGTAAACATTGGAATCAAATCGAAGACGGATTGTTTTTTTGCAGTACACAAGTCAGTGTCGGAAAAGATGTCTGAGGTGATCCGAGGAAAAAATCGTGTCCCAGTTGAAATATTGTTGAATTCAAACGACAAAAGTGTGCTTTCGTTATGCAAGTATCTGACAGATCAATTTCCAATTGTCGACGATCATATTTCGTTACTCCAACGGAAATTATGTCAAACTGTTGTGCTGAAAAAAATCGGTTCTGGCTCGATGGGTGGTTTTTCAATGGGCTCCACCGTCACCTGAACCAAGCCAAGTGCAGTTCAGAGGCTGGGGCCGACCACAAAAATATTTGTCATGTGAGTGATTTATCAATACCTTTGTTGTCGTAATAAGACCAATTTCAGGGGTTTAACTCAAAAACATCGAAAAGTTATTGTGTTTTGAGGGCTTCTTGACGATTTGTGACCACTGTATGTCGGCACTTTCGTAATAGGTTATGAGGTCAACGGTATAAGCGGATTTACTTTCTATGGAGGGATGGAGAAAACGCGCTAAAATAAAAACCCTGTAACCGAATGAGAGGACCTAAATACTCCTATAAGTCATATGCGCAACCTGATAAAAAATCAGAGTGAGCTAAACATCCCTAACAATATGAAACACCACACCCTATGGCCATTTAGCTAAAACGTTGAATTATCGAACGAATCCACATGTAAAGATGGCTGGAAGTGACTAAGTACTAAAGAGAGGGATGAAACAGTGAAACAGCGGCTGAATTCGGCTGGGGGGTGGTTGTATTGTGAAGAGACGAGCCCTTATCTTCCCACTTCACAATACAGGCCCTACAATCCTCCCTGTAGACAATACCAGCTCCTATCGCAGCGGTAATTGAAAGCCCATGCATCGCTGGCCTTTTACCGCTGGATCAACAAGGACATTTTTAGGTTTTAACTCTTTTTCAACTGACCTTTTGCAGAGAAATTCTTGCAGGCCGGTGTTAATATTTCATCATCCTAAAAGTCTATATCCATTAGGAAGGGTGGGTCGTGAATTTGTTAACATTAGAAAAAATCGTATAAAACAAAATTTTAAAAATGTTTATTTACAAGAAAGGTAAGTAGTTGGATCTAAATTAGCATCGTTTTGACTTTTGCACTCTTCTAAGCGACTGCCAAAATTTTTCGAATACTCGTCGATGAAGAGACTGCGGTATCGCCGACAACTAATATTTTCTTTTAGTTGGCGTAGTGTATTTGATTTATGGATTTACTCTTTAAATGACACCATAAAAAGAAGTCTGCTGGGGATAGATCTGGACTCCTGTGTGGCCATGGGCTGGAGCATCGTCTGGAAATTAGGTTTTCCGGACACATTTCTTTGACCACCGTCAGGGACTCGTTATGTGTGTGACAAGTGGTTCCATATTGCTGAAACCATTTGTTACGATTGTAGCCATCAAATTCCAGTAGGGTAAATGACCCGATCGTTGACACTGCTCCTTAAATTGACACTTCAAATTTGAATTTGAAAAATAACAATTAGATTCAAGAGAATTCAATAAGTTTGCATCCAAATGATAGAACAGGAGTTGAAGAATAATGTCGACTGACCCGATCAACTATGCAACTCCGTTAATAACATCTGCAGCCATTTTAGTATGAAAAATCCTCGAGTCAACTCCTGATGCTCTCTTCACTTAGTGAATTTGATGAGAGATTAAGAATATTTCTTAAGAATTTTTTTTTTTTGTAATGCGTGCATTGAATTGTATTTTTGTGATTTCTATGAACTCCATGATACTTTTTTTTTTTTTTTTTTTTTCTTTTTTTTTCTTTTTTTTTTTTTTTTTTTTTAATTTCTTTATTCAATAAATATAAATATTACAATTGTAATTCAGTTACAATATAGTGTTCCTCTAGACCACATAACTTCGAAATTATTTATTATATATGAACTTAGATATTATACATTTAATGAACAGTAATTGTAATGCGAGAGAAAAAATAGCCTGGATTCTTCTCGCTATCTTATAGACTTTCTAATGATAACAATAAGTAGGGCTTATTGTTTACAGCTTTATGTCTTAATCCAGTCTGTGTTTGTCTTTATTGGTAGGATGGTGTCTAGTGTCTTTATTTTAGTAAGATGTGTTTAGTCCTCTTGTGTATGTATCTACGGGTGCTTGATTTGTCATAGTTACCTATTTTTTTAATTAGTGGATTGGTTTTAAGTCTACAAGATCTAAAAAATTTGGAGGTCAGCCTGTGGATATAAGTTTTAAGCAGAGGTAAGTTAGTAATTTTGTGCAGTATTTTAATTCTGGTGTAGATGGGGAGGTTTAGGGCAATTCTAATGCATTTATTTTGCATTACTTGAAGTTTTTTATAATTAGTGTTTGAAGTGTAGCTCCAAACAGGGCATGCATAGGTCAATACTGGTCTAATACATGCTTTATAGAGTAGAATTTTGTTTTTAGTGCTTAGTTTAGATTTTCTGTTAAAATAAGGGTAGATTTGGCAGTAAAACCACGTCAATGAAATATGTAACAAAGAAAACAGAAAACTCTGCCATGATACTTAAATTATGGACTGTAAAAGGTTTGACTCAAGATAAATAAAAAAATCTTGAGATTATGGTAGTGTCAACATTGGGAACCCAATAAACAATCAGGGCTCCTTTTTTTGACACTAATGTCAACTTTAGGAAAACGGTTGTAAGTGATGAATACTAAAACAATTAGTTGAGATTTTCATTTGAAATTCATGTATCCTGATTTTATTAATTTCTTATGACTGGAACCTTAAGTTGACAACATGTTTTCCCAATTTCGACATTCTGTTCCTAATGTTGACAGGCAACTTTTTATAATAGTTTTCTGCAATTTGAAATGTCACACAACTTCTTAATCAATTTGTGGTACAATGGTTATAACAGGCGGTACCTTCAAATGCTTCTCACATTAACCAACCTATGGATGTATCAGGTTTCCGAACGTTTAAAGAAGGTTGGAAGCTAAAATTTCATGAATGGAGCAAGTCCTGCATTAAAAAAAAAAAAAAAAAAAAAAAAAAAAAAAAAAAAAAAAAAAAAAAAAACCACAGCTGAAATCGCCAAGAAAAAAGAGCGAAGGCTAGATTGAACATAAAAGAAGAAAAATCCCTTACAAGAAATAACTTTTAAATTCTTCTCGTCGGAAAAATAAGGTGAGAAACTCCATGACTGAGGAAGATGGTGACTCCTCCATTCAGCCTGAAGAAGGAAGGACATCACTAGCATGAACTGTGTAGAATCAACAGGTGTAAGTAAACCATCATCAATGAGTTACACAAAAGCTTAAAGAAGAAGAGCGATTGTAGGGATGAATGATGAAAATGGCTGTAATAAGCAAGTTATAAACAAAGTTAACGTTATTAGAGTAGGTGATTAGTGTATAGTTCAAGTTGAAGGAAAAACAGCACGATTTCAATCCATTTTGGTTGTTTGTTTAAAGAATGAAGTTGTATTATTTTCATTTTCCCTCACTGACAGCCTTAGGAACAGAAAAGCCAAACTTAGGCACCGACCTACTGCAGACGTGTCAACATTAGGACCAGAGTAAGGCGGCATTTAATGATTTATTTTACTTGAAATACTTAATGTATCTAAAATTGGTTTATGTGAATTTCATAGAGAATGAGCTGACGAATAATTTGATATATTCAAAGTTTATTATTTTCAGAAACTAAGCGAAGAATTATTTTAATTAAAATAACCCTTCCTTAAAGTGTCAACTATTGGGTCACTACCCTAGTTTTTTTTTTTTTTTTTTTTTTTTTTTTTTTTTTTTTTTTTTTTTTTTTTTTTTTACGGCGCATCTACATCTAGGTCATTAGCGCCACTACCCTAGTATCGGTGCAAAGAACTCTCGTAACAATTTCACATACTCAGCAGCATTAACAGTTTCCAAACAGCCGCACAAATCTTCGAAAAAGCCAAATTCCATAAGCCAAATACACTACGTCAACTAAAACGAAAAATCAGCCAAGAGATGTAGGTGATGTCGCGGTATCTTAGACGCTTAGAAAAGTGCAAAAGTGATACGGTGGATGTAAGTTTTCCAATAAATTCCAAATAATAAGCTTCATTGTAAATAAACAATTTTTAATATATGACAAACGGTTAAAGAACTCTTGGCTCACGCTATATAAACTAAAAAGTCCGTCGTTTTGACGATAAAAATTTGTAAAGATTAACTGAATGAAATTACTAACATCCAAATGCGTCCAGGTGAGAGATTACGTGTAATCTTAGCGTGTTATTCTTATATTTGGTGTGATCTGAAATATGACTACTCGTAGGCCTATGTTTTCAATCAGCATAATTATGTCTGATTGCAGTATTGGGCTTTTCATCCCAGCTTGCTGTATTTAGAAGTTTTCTATATTACAATACATGCACTTAGGCCCCCTTTATCCTGCTTCTTTTGTCTAAAATTGACCAAGAACTTGGCTGATCAAGTCAATATTCTAGTAAGCGCAACTGGCTTTAATAAAATCTCCCATCCTCAATCGAAACACTTCGTACGTAAGGACGTGTTCTTCATCTGGACTGACGTACCTGCTTCTGAATTTTCTTCATGTGACTCTGTTAAACCTACCTCATTGCAGGTTCTACTTGTATACCTGTGAGTCGGTTGCCTTTAATTATAAATTCATGAGGATGGTCATCGGCTGAAATTGATTAAAAGAGGAAGCAAAGGACTTAAAGATCTCGATTGATAACAATTAGATAATAGAATCCACTAGGCTACAAAATTGACCTCACATAATGCATTTAGAAGACAAATAAATGGAATTTGGATATCAAGAAAATACCATTGACTCGCTCTATGTCTTTTTGAAATGACAAAAGTGTGAATGATACGAAACGTGTAGCACGGAATAACTCATTTATTGAAACAGGTCAAGATACTACCTCACTGAGGGTATTGGGATTTTTGAACAAGACTGAATCATTTTACTCTAAGCCAAGTAACTTATCAACGGTGTAATACACGCTGAAGTAGACGTTGCCAAGGGATACAGTAAACTTTGCAAAGGAGTTAAACGGATAATGCTATAGACAGAAGTGAACGTTGTTAAGGAATACAGTAAACTTTGCAAAGGACTAAAACGGACGATGCTATGGACTGAAGTGAACCTTGTTAAGGAATACAGTAAACTTTGCAAAGGACTAAAACGGACAATGCTATGGACTGAAGTGAACCTAGTTAAGGAATACAGTAAACTTTGCAAAGGACTAAAAAGGGCAATGCTATGGACTGAAGTGAACCTTGTTAAGGAATACAGTAAACTTTGCAAAGGACTAAAACGGACAATGCTATGGACTGAAGTGGACGTTGCCAAGGGATACAGTAAACTTTGCAAAGGAATAAAGTGGACCTCACTTAAAAAATTATGTGGTACCTGTTTTCCTTCCTATGTAATGCTGTGTATCTTGCTAAGCAATGATGACTAACCTTCAGTTAGTATCTGAAGGTTCAATTTTAAATATCCAAAAGTGCTTGATTTATTCTTTCGTGTCTCTGATTTATTATTTGCTTAGAAATCGGTATAAAAAAATTAATCAAAAATTACTAACACACCTGATTATTACTAGAAGACGTGAGGCTATAATATGAATCAAACATAGCACTATATCAGGAAATACAAAAATGAAACAAAAATTGCAACAGCACGAAATCTATTTCTCAGCCGATTCGTGCTAGTTGAAAAATCGATTCAGTAGATCGATAGAAGGGGTGAGCTATAGGGGGCTTATGTAATAGGTAACGAGCCTTCGAAAATCGGGCTGTAATTAGACGAGGGGCGTGGTTATACCGTCGGCCACGCCCATCTTATCCCGCCTCGTATTTCATCTCTCTCTCTCTCGCTCCGCGGGCCGCAAGCGGCTGGTGTGAGCCGACTCACACGTCCGCCACAAGCTCGCGTCCAGATCTCGATAAGAGCGCCGAGGGACTGTTTGGCTTGTTGTTGATCGGGCCTCGTTTGGCGCGAACCACCGGTCGGGCCCGCCTTGAGCCAAACCCGGCATTTAGAGTGATTAAACGCCGTTTAAAACGATATTCACGTTTTGAGGATCGTTATCTACGATTCTACAGCCTCCAACCTTCGGTGTACACCGTTAGGTGGGTATATTACACCTACAACAAGCTCTGGAAAAAAATATGTAATTTGTGGCTTAAATAGGCAATTAAACCAGTGAATCAACAGCTTAACAGGTATCTCTGGTAACGTGAAAGCGGGATCCGAGCACTTCACCTGGGTCTGTTTGCGATGACCACATCCAGTTACTTGTGAAGTATCTGTAATGATTGTAACAGTTATTCAGCACACGCGCATAACTCATTAGCTTCTCTATTGGCTATTCCTATGGGCGATTCTATTGGTTGTTGCTGGTAGTAAAGTAACTTTTAACACTCAAGTCAATCCAACTCGCAAAGATTAATAGAATTCTATTAATTTTTGCGAGTTGGATAGACTAGAGTTTTGATATCTTCTTGAGCGAGTCTAGCGAGCGGAAACGCATTGCACGTCTGCCCATAATGCGAAATAAATATAAAATATGTAGAACCACCGGACAAAAAAATTGGTGAGGAGGCCCCTAAACTTCACAATTACTATTGACTTTTATAATATTAACCTTTTTATTAAAAACTATTGCTTGCTGAAATATATTCTGCTATTTTCATTTATGCTTAACAAGCCTAAAAGTATTTCTTACAAATACAAGTTATCTAACGGTTAGTTAGAAACCATATTATATGAATATAGTAGTCTAAAAAAGTTACTTTTAGTATTGATTGCAGTGATTTTAAATACTTTTCATTACTATGCATATTAATTCAAAAACTGGATGTGGTCTTCGCAAACAGATCCCTTCAGCTTTCAAAATATTGGTGTACATAAAATAAGAGAAAGTCTATAATCAAGTCCTACAAATTTCCATGTATAGGGCGCCACATAAATGACAAACAAAATGGACATTAAGCGTCGAACCAGACATAAAATTATCAATAACCAAACGATTAGGGATGAAGAAGTTCCAGTGAGGCTACGGTAAGATTTTCTATCAACGCCTAAAACATTCGAAGTTTGGAACTCCAAACACCAGAAAGGTTGTTCATCCAAGTCCTAGAACAAATCAAGTATGGAACCCAGAACACAAGAAAGGTTGTTCAGCCAAGTCCTAGAAAAAATCAAGTATGCAACCCAGAACACATGAAAGGTTATTCAGCCAAGTCGTAGAACAAATCAAGTATGGAACCCAGAACACAAGTCCTACATTCGAAGTATCGGACCACGAACAGTAGACTTGTTGCAAAACCGGATTCCATCATGGGCTCGGCGTGATTCGTGCTGAGCAAAACTAACGTTAGTTTACTAAACTAACGTTGTATTTTTAGTTTTAGTTTTAGTTTAGCTGTAGATTTGTATAATTATTAATCATGTTAACTCAGAAAAATGATTGTAATTTCATAAAATTGGACTCTGTTGGAGTATTTTCTTAATATATAATTGTTTCTAGTTTTAGTACCCTTTTTTGGTATGGTAAAATTAGTTTGGTTTAGCAAACGAGACCTAAATTTTTGAATTTAGTTTAGCTTTCGTTTTTAATTCACTAATTAGTTTATCGAAGAACATATGTTAGCAAATTACGAGGAAAAGCCAAAGTTTCTTACTCTCCAAAGAATTCGTGATATCTTGAACTGTATGAATCCAAATAGTGTTTCAAAAATGACTAATAAGAAGATGGAGAAGCTAGCGGAAGATAAAATAAATGTTTCAAACAGTCTGAAAAAGGCCTGTAGACAGTAAAAAATTCTTAAACAATGAATGAATTAGTAACATATAGATTAACTTCCTTCTATTTATAATACACCTTATGCCCGCCTAAAAGCTAAGACTAGCTTATTCTTAAACAATGAATGAATTAGTAACATATAGATTAACTTCCTTCTATTTATAATACATCTTATGCCCGCCTAAAAGCTAAGACTAGCTTATTCTTAAACAATGAATGAATTAGTAACATATAGATTAACTTCCTTCTATTTATAATACATCTTATGCCCGCCTAAAAGCCAAGTCTAGCTTATTCTTAAACAATGAATGAATTAGTAACATATAGATTAACTTCCTTCTATTTATAATACATCTTATCGCTAAAAGCTAAGACTAGCTTATTCTTAAACAATGAATGAATTAGTAACATATAGATTAACTTCCTTCTATTTATAATGCATCTTATCGCTAAAAGCTAAGACTAGCTTATTCTTAAACAATGAATGAATTAGTAACATATATATTAACTTCCTTCTATTTATAATACATCTTATGCCCGCCTAAAAGCTAAGTCTAGCTTATTCTTAAACAAGTTCTATTAGTTTTAATGATTTACTTACTTATCGAAATAACATATGATTATAATTAACGTTAATTTTGTAAAACTAAACTAAACTAAAGCTTTAATTTAGTTTTTAATTAATTCCCAATGATTTAGTTTTAGTTTAATTTAAATCCATTAATTAGTATAATTTTAGTTATATTTTTTTTTTTAGGTTGCAAATTTTATTTTGGATTTAGTTTATTCCAAAAAGTCAATGTAGTTTTAATTTTAGTTTTAGTTTTGCCCAACATTGGGCGTGAAAGGCTTGTTTTATCTTTCTTCGGAAGGAGGCACTGACAAGAAATGTCGAAGTTTCATAAACCATTAATGAGATTGACGACATCAGTTTGTATCCACTCTGTGGGAATTTATGATGAGAATTATCTTCAAAAATCCGGTTCCGATTAACTTTAGTTCAGGATTTCGATCATTTATAACTTTCATTCGTATCTAAACTAACGACTTATGGGTTTGATTAATTTTTGCCACTTGATTTTCCTGGATTTTCCTGGATTTTCCACTGACCCACTGGATTTTCGAAAAGATCCTCGATTCCAACCTTTCTTTTATGAGAGGTTACCAAGAAGACAAGAATGTTTTCATATAGGTTGACGTTCTTTTCTGAAAATTTATATTCTATTGAATTCTGGAACCACGAATCAAATAAAAGGATCCAGAGGCAGTTTCTGTAGACGCGACACGTGAAAACGTAGAGTAGCATACATTAAGAGACGAGATTCGAAAAGCCTTCACCTGTAGCAATCTTCATGTCAAGTAGGTTGAAACCATCTTGGAAGAATACAATATGGTTCGGACGCACCCTGCAAGCCAAGGGTGGAGGGAAGAAGATGAAGTGGTAGACCAAGAACCCCCTGGGTTGAAGGTTTCCTGGTGCGTTCAAGAAGCAGTCGTGGATCTGCATGTTTAGGTGATATCTCGTTCAGGAAAAGTGCACAATCTCCCAGCTAAATGAGTCTTAAATGAAGATGAAGGATTCCATTTCTTTCTCTTTCGAAATCCTTTTAGTTCAATATTCTATTGAAAAATAGAACCATTTACCTCGAGAGAGGCATAGTCATGAATTGCAAATAGCGGACCAATCTTGGTTTAACAATCTTCAACCAGCTGCGAACACGTTTAATGCCGACACGCTAAACCTACAGCTTGCCTTCAGGCCAATTATCAATGCCGCAGTGGAAACTAATCGCAACACTATGGGTTATATTGAAGATGGACTCACGCAAGTTTTTTTTTTTAAATGTCCATTATCCAGAATTTTTCATCGATCTTGTAGACTATCTATGAATCAAAAATGACACTCCAACACACACACGTGAATATATATTTATATATATATATATATTCTATATATTTGTCAAATACCACTCACTCAATCACTGACCTGTTATCGCCCAGCCCAAACCACTTGACGGGAAAATTTGAAATTTTGCATGGACACTCCCTTTAGGAAGTAAACACTCGCGAAGAAAGGAATTTTGATATTCAAATTTTTAAGTATTTTTAGAGGGGTTTGAAGTTTTAGTTGGTTTTAGAGCTTGCACGCCTTAGCTGAATGCGTTACTAGGATGATAACAGATCAGCTGTTACCGTACTGTATCTTTTTCATAGTATATCCTATTCTTATTTTATAGCAAAGATTTATCCCACGAAGTACTCTTTTATAATTGACTAGCTGTTACCCGGCGTGCCTTCACGGAGAAAAAAAAAAACAGCCTGCCGGCAGCCTGAAAACTGTGACTCAGTGCCAGTATTTTGAAATAGGACATTTTAGTCTAAAATAGGATTCCACATATTTCAGCCTAAAATAGGATTCCACTAGTTAGAGTGCCCGCATTTTTAAATAGAGTGCTGGAATGCTAATTCTGTATCCTATACTAGAGTTCTCACACCCAAAGCTAGCATCCAACAATAGAGTACTAGCACTCTACTTTCAAGTGCGTACCCCTAGACTTTAGATTGCTGGCACTCTGATACTGGCTCTAGCAGCCTACCCATATAGGCTGCGAGCATCCTGATGTTTGCTTCCTGTATCCTACCCCTATAGGCTGCTAGCATCCTATATGGATGGGCTACATTGACCCCATCCATATAGGATGCTAGCAGCCTACAGAGAGATGACTATATTATGTGGATAAAAAAGAACAAAGGTAAATTCAGAGTAATAATAATGAAACTATATTTGGGTGTAATTTACATATACACTTCTTAACAAGTAGGTATGAGTTATACACTTTTTAACAAATATAGATATTTACAATTATTAGGTATTAGGTACAATGTACTTATGAACAATATTGAACAAGTAGGTCTAGAAATAAAATATTTTTTTTGTTTTCATGACACTTATAGCCGTATTCATAAAGCCGAAGACAGTTGATTTCAGCATCTGTTCAAACAGAAACAAAAATAAATTTTTATTAATAACAAAAGAAAAGTTGATGTTGTGTTTTAAATTAAAAAGAAACATAAATAGGCATTTTTTCTAGTTTAAAATGTCGCAGTAAATTCAAAGCTGCCAGGGAATTACAAAATAAATATAAAATAGGTTTTTGTCTATGGATATGTTCATAAATGAAGGAACTCTAGAAACAGAATGGACAGCAAAATAAAAGTCTACTAATACAATTTTGAACTAATATTCTAGCCGTATTCTAGGAGTGTATACAAAAAGACTTCCATGAGTTCTCAGCTTACCTGGCTTATTGAACTCCATCTTCAGTTGGTTCTATACCCGCAGCTCCATGTTATATTAAGAAAATATATTCTTGAAAAACAAAAACAACTTTCTTCATTCTATTGTATATAACATCTGTTTTTAAGTTTAATAATAAAAACGAGAGCCTAAACTCTGTTCTGGCGGTACAGTCTGCATCCCGATTTAGGCTTCCAATACCTGCTGACTTATATAGGATTCCTTAACTGAAAAGGAACTTAAATGTAGAATGCATACAGGCTCTTGTTTTTATTATTAAATTTAAAAGCAGATGTTATGTACAATAGAATGAAGAAAGTTGTGTTTGTTTTTCAAGAATATATTCCCTTAATATAACATGGAGCTGCGGGTATAGAACCAACTGAAGATGGAGTTCAATAAGCCTGGTAAGCTGAGAACTGATGGAAGTCTTTTATTATACGTTCCTAGAATACGGCTAGAATATTAGTTCAAAATTATATTAGTAGACTTTTATTTTGGTTTCCATTCTGTTTCTAGAGTTCCTTCATTTATGATCATATCCATAGACAAAAACCTTATTATATATTTATTTTGTAATTCCCTGGCAGCTTTGAATTTACTGCGACATTTTAAACTAGAAAAAATGCCTATTTATGTTTCTTTTTAATTATATAAAACACAACAACAACAACTTTTCTTTTATTATTAATAAAATTTCTTTTAAATTTTTTTTTTATTAAAATTAAAATTTTTTTTTTTTTTTCTGTTTGAACAGATGCTGAAATCAACTGTCTTCGGCTTTATAAATACGGCTATAAGTGTCATGAAAACAAAAAAAATATTTTATTTCTAGACCTACTTGTTCAATATTGTTCATAAGTACATTACCTAATACCTAATACTTGTAAATATCTATATTTGTTAAAAAGTGTATACCTCATACCTACTTGTAAATATCTACTTGTTAAGAAGTGTATGTGTAAATTACACCCAAATAAAGTCTCATTATTATTACTCTGAATTTACCTTTGTTCTTTTTTATCCACATAATAAAGTCATCTCTCTGTAGGCTGCTAGCATCCTATATGGGTAGGCTGCTAGAGCCAGTATCAGAGTGCCAGCAATCTAAAGTCTAGGGGTACGCACTTGAAAGTAGAGTGCTGGGCACTCTATTGTTGGATGCTACTTTTGGGTGTGAGAACTCTACTATAGGATGAAGAATTAGCATTCCAGCACTCTATTATAAAATGCCGGCACTCTAACCAGTGGAATCCTATTTTAGGCTGAAATTTGTGGAATCCTATTTTAGGCTGAAATATGTGGAATCCTATTTTAGACTAAAATGTCCTATTTCAAAATACTGGCACTGAGTCACAGTTTTCAGGCTGCCGGCAGCCTGAAAGTAGATGCGAGCAGCCTGTTTTTTTTCTCCGTGTTGCTACACCTACTTTCTGCATATATAAATGTTAAAATAAATTAGAAACCAAATAAGTAATATTAAAATCTAATAACGAAAATCTGTAACTATTTGGGTTCATTGTTTCAAATCCGTGATCTACGAACAGTGAGTCCTAGACGATTTCAACTTAGCCTATGATATTCCCCAAATCAAGACACGTGTGCCAAGTTTGATCAAAATCGGTCGAACTGTGTGGATTGGCCTAAAGAAGAAACATATTTTAGACAGCTGGTAGACGTTTTTGACCTAACCTATGACACTCATCATATCAACTCCTACATGTGTGCCAAGTTTGGTCAAAATCGGTCAAACGGTGACGGGACGTCTTTAGTATTTGTATTGACTTATAGAAGAGCCTTGGTTTAGTATGAAGAAGTTGGATTAAGAATTATCCGCTTCTGTGTAAGTTGGCTACTGTCAGTTTCCTGTGGTTTGTGACGGCTATATATCTTATTTCTTCTAGATGTTGTTCGATTAGATGTTTTACATTTTTCACGAATTCATAAAAAAATTGATTATATCTATTCTAACTTTCTAAATGTCACTACTAGGGAACGGATGTTCATGTAAAATAAAATTCATAATATGCACATAAATATTTAACTATTTATAATGAATTATGTAATAAAAAATTGAAAATATATAGTAAAAAATACCATAAACATTATAAAGCATTCAAAAGAATAGCATACGCAACTAGTAAGAACTTTATTATTATATATAGAAAGAACAAAAGTTCAAAATATATACAACAAAATGACTAAAACTCTATAACATATTGAAAAAAAGGATAAATAAAAATTAGGAACTCATTTTAAAAGGGGAAAAATAAGTTGAAAATTTCTGCAGATCAACATTATTTTGGAAAAATGTTTAAATTGTCTAATGTGAAATGACGCCGGTCTGATCACATAAGGGGGTACAGTGGTGGGGTCACCGATCAGGTCCATTTTTGTCTGGTGATTTTGCATCGAAAAATAGTCGACAGATGTCCGAGCGTTTTTTCCAATGCGCCTTAGGAGCTAAGAAATAAAATAAAATTGGTTGAAAATTCATTATTTTATATGTCGAGTTTGAAAAATGATATCGGCATGATTTTTTCGCTAATTCACTTGTTTTAGAGAGCAGATTAAAGGAAATAGTATAGATAATAGATTAAAGGAATAGTAAAATTGTTAAACAATAATTTGTTATATATATTTTTTAAAACGCATCTGTTCCAAGAACATTTTTTTTTCTTTTCATGTTTATTTAAAATCTGTACAATTATAAGTACAATAATTAATTGTGCTGGCCTAAGTATACATGTCAATGAATAGTGTATGGAAGGAGCCAAACATTATCGGCACTTCCTAATATATCAAAACAATCTGTGCTGTTTTGACTGCTGTCATGGTAGCTGGTCACGGGGCCAAAGTCTCTTAAGCCTCCTGGGAAGGTCTTTAGGGTGGGTCTGAGTGGAAAGGGATTGACCTCTAGGATTTGGGTGGGATGACAATTTGGAATGAAATGTTAGGAAGCGGGATTTGGTGAGATCGTTTACGAAAGGAATGTTGAGGTCGTTGTGTAGGGTTTTGTTGGAGACATACAAGGGAGCATTGACTATTCTACGAAGGACTTTGGATTGGAATGCTTGTATTCGTTGTATGTTTGAGTGTTTTGCTGTTCCCCATAATTCGAGTCCGTAAGTCCAGATAGGTCTGATTATAGTTTTGTAAATAGTAAGTTTGTTTTGTGTCGTAAGCTTTCAAGTAGGTCCAAGTAGTCGTCGTAGGAGTCCATGTCTCCTGTTCAGCTCTAGTCTTTTCAGTCTTGTGTGTGGGTTCCATGTGAGTCTGCTGTCTAGTAGAAGTCCCAGGTAACGTACTTCATTAGATGCAGGGAGTTGACGTCTGCAAATGAATACAGGAGGGCAGGCGCTCCTATTAAGAGTGAATGTAACTTGAAAGCATTTTTCGGGGTTCACTTTAATTTTCCACAAGTTGCACCATTTCTCGACAGACTCAAGGTGCTCCTGTAGTTGCTGGGAAGCTGTAGAGGGATCAGGGGAAGAGGAAAATATGGCTGTATCATCAGCGTAGGTCGTAATGTGGGTAGTCGGATGAGTGGGGATACCTGCCGTGTACAGGAGGTAAAGGACAGGACCTAGGATGCTGCCTTGTGGGACGCCTGAGGATATGGGTCGAGAGGAGGACAAGGTTGAAAGGAACGATTCGAGAGGTAGGATTGAAGGATGAGGTAGTATGTGTGAGGTAAAATAGGCTTTACTTTGTATAACAATCCCGGGTGCCAAACCCGATCGAACGCTTTGGCGACGTCGAGGAAGGCACTCGTGCAGTAGTTTTTACATTCAAGCGCGTAGGATATTGTGTCAACAACGCTAAAGCATTGTTGGATGGTGGAGTTCCGGGAGCGGAAGTTTTTCAAAAATTTTGGACATGATTGGGAGTAAGCTTATAGGGCGATAGGAGGATGGTGTATTTGGAGGTTTTTGGGGTTTTGGGATAAGAATTATTATTGAGAGTTTCCATGGTTTGGGGAAATGAGTAGTTCTTAGGATTGATCCAAGAACATTAGTGCCGGGGAAGCATGACAGCCTCTTACATTTAGAACCTTTGCTTCTTACAATTAGAAAATACACAGTGATCTAGACTCAATGGGTAAATCATTCTTTAGTTTTTCAATTACAAAATAAAAAGAATATCAAAATATGTATTTATGGCAGAATATGTAAAAATATGGATTTTTGAAAAAATATGTAAAATAAAAACTTTAATTTCCGTATTTTCGTGCTAGGCGGAAGGTCAAATAATAAAAACTTCACCAAACAATTTCATTAACTTTATTACATCCCTACATGTTTCACACCTTTTTGCTGCCTCTTCAGGGGAAAAACTTAAATGCTTTAAAATCACTTAAAACATGCAAAATTCCATAAAAAATTACGATTTAAGAATCTGAAAAAAATATGTAAATACAATAACATCCGTTCCCTAGTCATTACGAATAAGTGTCGGACTTTTTTTTAGTATCGTCATATGCTTACTTACTATTGGCATTGCATAACTTCGGTGATCCGACGTGAACTTGATTTTGGTCGAAGGCTGCTTGGATTAGGCATTCTAGAAATGTAAGCAATATGCAAAACATCAAACCAATTGATTTTATCCGGAAATTCCACTATCTGTTTGTCGCAGAATTTCGTGGAACTCTATCCCATTTCAGAGAGGATGTTTACGATTTATAAACATCACAGGATAATTAGCTATGGAATAAGGAATGCAAAGTGGACGTTAATACTGCTTCAGCTTACAGAATTAGTGTATCTTCGAAGAAATCGATTGATTTCCCGTAGACGAAGAGAATGCCAAAGAGAGAGAGTTTCGTCCGGTTGATGCTGCCAAAACTCCTGTTGCTCCGCGGTGTAGGCTCCGTGAGAGCGTCAGACTGCGTGGAGGCCTTGTCCGAGGTATGCCCTCCATTCTAGACGCCGAAAAGCATAGCAGAGCCGACAAAGCGACTCATGCAGAGCACGTACGTACGTCGCGCGTTGAATAACATCCCGACCGCTTCTCTCTAATGGAGTCATACTAATGAGTCAGAGTATAGAACATTCCCACCATCTTGCGGTCATTATCAACCGCAATTATCGCTTCTGGTTTGAAAACTGCATGATGTTTGACAATCCGGCTCATTGTCCTTAGGGAGATCATGATTTCGAGGTGTCGTTCAAAAAGAGAAGACTTCAATCCCGTGACGGGACTTGACAAGGCGTAGTTTGCTCTCATCATTCTTCCTTGTTTATCTTGAAAATCATCAGCTCCATCATCATCCAAAAAGATTTTCCCCATTGCTGTTGCATAACAAGCTAATTTATGCAAGTCGATTGCCAATATAGACTCGTCTCCTTGCATACCCATTGTTCTTCATGTAATGAATAATTCCTTGCGTAGGACCAACGTCAGCTCTAATTTAATTCGATTTATTATCTCGCCATAAACAAAACGTAATTCGCTTCTATAGGACTCGTTCTTTTTCCTTTGTATGAAAATCGTCCAACCAGCAGGAGCTGAATAGCAAGTTTCACAGCCACATGACGGTCAAAACAAATGACAATGTTTATAATATGTTTCAAAGGCAATATATTTTATAGGGAAAATTTCGCTGGCCATGTTAAATTCCTATTTACTCTTCAAGAACACCTGGTATGTTATATTAGTCAAATATAAATGTTATTTCCGGTTTCCAACATATCCCTATATAGGGATAATGCCCATTAACACTTTCAGGACCGATGGCTTCGAAAAGAATTTCCACCAGGGCCCAAGTATTCTTTTTGTGTAGTTATTTCGGCAAACATTAAAAAGTCCGTCACGCAGGAGCTGCATAACTAAGCACTTTCCTCAGAATTTGGGTAGTGTAGACTGCTTTCCAGAACAATTTGCTTAAAATATCCTACATAAATAAAATAAAAACATGAATAGTTCTCTTATAAATTTGTAATGAGTAACTGATCAATTATTAATTTGCTTCCAGAGTTATGTTTACACATGGTACCTATTACACTACGTAATAAATACAAAAAACCTCATATTATCGTATTTTGATCTAACGCAGGAACAGGATACAGTCACTCTAGTGGTAGAAAGCGCTCCTTGCGGAGGCTTTGTGAGCCTACGTCTGGCGGGTTTTCTATTGAAATATATTACAAATTAAACCCCCGCTTTCCGATTGACCGATTCAGCTCATTTTTACAACACTTCTTTCTCATGAGTTACCCACGACGTATACCGCGTTTCGTTACAATACAGCAGAAATTACGACCGGTATGAGTATAATAGGAATTTGGGTCCGGAGTAAACCCCCCCTTCTAATGAACCGATTCAGTTTATTTTTACAACACATATTTACCTGTAGATTACCACTACGAATACCGAGTTTCGTCGAAATATACCAAAAATCACGGCTGGTAGTGGCGAATTGGTATTGTGGGTCCGGAGTAAACCCCCCCTCCTAATGAACCGATTTAGTTTATTTTTACAACACATATTTACCTGTAGATTACCACTACGAATACCGAGTTTCGTCGAAATATACCAAAAATCACGGCTGGTAGTGGCGAATTGGTATTGTGGGTCCGGAGTAAACCCCCCCTTCTAATGAACCGATTTAGTTCATTTTTATATCTCAATTTTCTCTCTATATTAACACAACGAATACCAAGTTTCGTTGAAATATAACAAATATTACGGCTGACATAGTCAAATTAGTGTTTTGGGTTCGGGGTAAACCCCCCCTTCTGGTGGACCGACTTTGGTGGTTAACGAACTCGTTCAATCGTTTGCTAATTGAATGCTATATACCAAGTTTCGTGACGAAAAAACAAAAACTCTGGCCGCTATCGTGTTAACAGACACACATATATATATATATATATATATATATATATATATATATATATATATATATATATATATATAAATTTTGACGGGGGTCATTTTCGGTGTCTACTAGGTAGGATCGATAAAGATTTGAAGAAATTTTTCAAAAATTCCGTCATGAGTCCAACCTCAATAGCTACTTTCCTTCGGAGGAAAGTGCTAAAAGGAAGTGAAAAAACTTTTAAAATGAAGTACTTTTAGTGGATTAATTACAATTTAGTAAAATTTCAAATACGCCACGATAGCGGGTCCGCTGAAGGAAGTTTTCGGGCGGATTCGGTATCATACGATACCAGACCCGCAAATCTAACCGGGAATACGTAATCAGGCCCCAAATCAAATACGAAGCGTATAGAACAAGGCCCGGAGTAGCGGTATCGATAGAAACCCAAGCTATCTGCTGACGCATATGCCACGAAGCTGGGCCCGCAGAACACGTCTCTGTGACGCATACGGCACGACGCGTGGCCCCAACTTAACGACCTGTCTGTAAGGAACCAGCCAAAACGATCCTAAACCCGCAAAACACTTACGAGTATAAGTTCGCTTTATAATGTGTGCGAATGGCTCTTGATTCATGCTCGGAGCAATGTATTTTTGTTTAAAAATAATACATTTTTATATACATAATTAAAAATTTTGATTTTCTAGCAACAAAAGTTTTAAACAGTTCTACTTAATGAAACCATTCTAGTATTTGACGATAACAATTCTTCTTACTCACATTTTGAAGGGAAAATATTTCCAG
Organism: Gonocerus acuteangulatus; assembly: GCA_946811695.1. Classification (NCBI taxonomy): domain Eukaryota; kingdom Metazoa; phylum Arthropoda; class Insecta; order Hemiptera; family Coreidae; genus Gonocerus; species Gonocerus acuteangulatus. The sequence goes on from OX328130.1 coordinate 26,928,620, forward strand.
AACAGCTGTTTTGAATATCTATAGTCAAGGGGGGGGGGGGGGGGGTGAAACGGGTACGCTTTGCTACCTGAAAGGTTATTGGTGTTGATTCCTTACTTGGAACAAATAATATACAGCCACCGAAGAAAGATACAACTCGGGTCGGGACCAATGTAGGCACTCACGTCGGGCGCTGTCGGTCAAACGAAATCAGATTGGGTCGGATGCAGAGAAATACTGGTCCAATGTACTAGGTGCAGCCTAAGAAAAATCATTTCAGACATCAAGGTAAACTGGTCAACACAAAGTTACCATATCTTAGGATTTTATTTGTTGTAAATATTGATAAAAATTAATCTCGTTATACACTTAACACTCCGTGCCAAGGGTTGTGGGTTGGATTCCCACTATGGGGTGGTAACTTTTCTTTAGAAAAAAGAAATGGCATCAGCCCTTTCCTGTCTAGAAGAGAGTGGTAACCTATAGATAACCCGTCCTAAAATTCGTAGTCAATAATAAATGGACGTTAAAATTTAAATAATAATCAAATATCATTTTTTTATGCGTCACCTAGTAATGGCAACTAGATAAAATCACTGGCAGGGCTGTTCTAAAAAAGACCCTCAAATTACATTAATAACCGGAAATAGAAGCTCTAATGTTAGTTTTAACTTCCTAAAGCACGGCCTCTGTGATTCACAGAATATAATTTCCTGAGAATCTACTCAGCAAACAAACTCTTCTTTAGTTTCAGCCGTACTAAAGGTTAATTTTTGACAGGACCTTACAAAATCAATTTGTAAATTTTTAAGTTATATTCTTCATAAATAAATTAAAACTTTTGAATTTGTTTAGTTTTAAAATTAAATTACTTTAATTCGATCAAAGGGAAATCAAACGATTACTTAATAAAAACAAGAGAATTAATGAACATTGACATGAACACAAAATATGCATTTAGCACATACCAAATTTACAGAGGATGTTTTCATGGAATATCTATTGAGGTATATATTTGAATCTATAGATATTATTACGAATTCCCAGGGCCTCCGAGAGGAATTATGGGCCCCTTTACTGGAATTATTCGAAACTTGCATTTATCTTGAAAAAAAAAAAAAAAAATTAAATACATCTGTAAATGAACGGAGAGGAAAATTTACGTTTTCCCTAAGGTACATTGGCACTTCCTGGGGAAACAAATTTGTGGACTGAAAATATTTAAAAGCTAGTTTATGAATTAGAAATGGAGAATTTAGAAAGTTATCGATTGATTGATCTCAATAATAATTATGTGCATAATTTTGTTATTTAAAATTATAATGAGAGTACAAAAAATAACTATAGCCCTGAAAATTGCTTTATACACATATTTGTATTCTGCTAGATCCAAAATATGAAAATATTCTGCATTAATTACAAAATATTTACATTCTTGAACTTCTTTTCATACTAAAAAATATTATAAATATGATTTGTGTTATTCATTAATATTATAAACGTTCATATTTCTTAAATTTATAAAATCAAACTCCCGACTTTCATTATGATTATATATATTATAATTTTTTTTTTTTATAAAACCTAATATATCACAAATATTTATTTATTATATATTGATGTTATAAAAGCATACAAAAAAATAAAAAATAATTATAAATATGCTATGCATTATTAAATTTATAAAATCAAACTGTCGATAATGTTCATATGGTACATATATTACAACCTTTTTTTAGAATATTTATTATATGACAAAATTTTATTTTTAATAGGAAAACACATATAAAAAAAATTTTAATAAATAATTTATTAAGTAGCTCAATAGCTACTTTCCTCCGAAGGAAAGTAGCTATTGAGGTTGGACTCATGACGGAATTTTTGAAAAATTTCTTCAAATCTTTATCGATCCTACCTAGTAGACACCGAAAATGACCCCCGTTAAAATTTATATATATATATATATATATATATATATATATATATACATATATATATATATATATGTCTGTTAACACGATAGCGGCCAGAGTTTTTGTTTTTTTCGTCACGAAACTTGGTATATAGCATTCAATTAGCAAACGATTGAACGAGTTCGTTAACCACCAAAGTCGGTCCACCGGAAGGGGGGGTTTACCCCGAACCCAAAACACTAATTTGACTATGTCAGCCGTAATATTTGTTATATTTCAACGAAACTTGGTATTCGTAGTGGTAATATAGAGAGAAAAGTGAGATATAAAAATGAACTAAATCGGTTCATTAGAAAGGGGGGGTTTACTCCGGACCCACAATACCAATTCGCCACTACCAGCCGTGATTTTTGGTATATTTCGATGAAACTCGGTATTCGTAGTGGTAATCCACAGGTAAATAACTGTTGTAAAAATAAACTAAATCGGTTCATTAGGAGGGGGGGGGGTTTACTCCGGACCCACAATACCAATTCGCCACTACCAGCCGTGATTTTTGGTATATTTCGACGAAACTCTGTATTCGTAGTGGTAATCTACAGGTGAATATGTGTTGTAAAAATAAACTAAATCGGTTCATTAGAAGGGGGGGGGGTTTACTCTTGACCCAAATTCTTAATATACTCATACCGGTCGTAATTTCTGCTGTATTGTAACGAAACGCGGTATACGTCGTGGGTAACTCATGAGAAAGAAGTGTTGTAAAAATGAGCTGAATCGGTCAATCGGAAAGCGGGGGTTTAATTTGTAATATATTTCAATAGAAAAGCCCGTCAGACGTAGGTTCACAAAGCCGCCGCAAGGAGCGCTTTCTACCACTAGAGTGACTGTATCCTGTTCCTGCGTTAGATCAAAATACGATAATATGAGGTTTTTTGTATTTATTACGTAGTGTAATAGGTACCATGTGTAAACATAACTCTGGAAGCAAATTATTAATTGATCAGTTACTCATTACAAATTTAAAAGAGAACTATTCATGTTTTTATTTTATTTATGTAGGATATTTTAAGCAAATTGTTCTGGAAAGCAATCTACACTACCCAAATTGTGAGGAAAGTGCTTAGTTATGCAGCTCCTGCGTGACGGACTTGAATACTGTACTACTTAATAAATACACAAAAACTTCACATTCCGTCTTTTGATCTGACGCAGGAACAGGATATAGTCCCCATAGTGGGAGATAGCGCTCCTTGTAGCGCCTTTGCGAACCTACGTCTGGCTGGCTATTTGTAATGAAACAGACTTTAAAGTAAACCCTCCTTTCCAATAGACCGATTTACTTCATTTTTACAACACTTCTTTCTCATGAGATACCCACGACGCATACCGCATTTCGTTACAATACAGCAGAAATTACGACCGTTATGAGTGTATTAGTACTTTAGGTCCGGAGTAAACCCCCCCCCCCCCCCCCCTCCAAATAACACGATTTATTTTATTTTTACAATCCATTTTTCTCTGTTGATTACCACCACGAATACCAAGTTTCGTTGAAATGTAACAAAAATTACGGCTGGCAGTGGCAAATTGGTATTGTGGGTCCGGAGTAAACCCCCCCCCCCTTCTAATGAACCGATTTAGTTTATTTTTACAACGGAATTCTCTCTTTAGATCAAAATAACGAATACCGAGTTTCGTTGAAATATAACAAAAACTACGGCTGGTATGGTCAAATTAGTGTTTTGGGTCCAGGGTAAACCCCCCCTCCCGGTGGACCGATTTTGGTGGTTAACGAACTCGTCCAATCGTTTGCTATTTGAACGCTATATACCACGTTACATGAAGAAAAAACAAAAACTCTGGCCGCTATCGTGTTAACAGACACATATATATATATAAATTTTAACGGGGGTCATTTTTGGTGTCTACTAGGTAGGATCGATAAAGATTCGAAGAAATTTTTCAAAAATTCCGTCATGAGTCCAACCTCAATAGCTACTTTTTTTCGGAGGAAAGTGCTAAAAGACCCTCAAATTACATTAATAACCGGAAATAGAAGCTCTAATGTTAGTTTTAACTTCCTAAAGCACGGCCTCTGTGATTCACAGAATATAATTTCCTGAGAATCTACTCAGCAAACAAACTCTTCTTTAGTTTCAGCCGTACTAAAGGTTAATTTTTGACAGGACCTTACAAAATCAATGTGTAAATTTTTAAGTTATATTCTTCATAAATAAATTAAAACTTTTGAATTTGTTTAGTTTTAAAATTAAATTACTTTAATTCGATCAAAGGGAAATCAAACGATTACTTAATAAAAACAAGAGAATTAATGAACATTGACATGAACACAAAATATGCATTTAGCACATACCAAATTTACAGAGGATGTTTTCATGGAATATCTATTGAGGTATATATTTGAATCTATAGATATTATTACGAATTCCCAGGGCCTCCGAGAGGAATTATGGGCCCCTTTACTGGAATTATTCGAAACTTGCATTTCTCTTGAAAAAAAAAAAAAAAAAATTAAATACATCTGTAAATGAACGGAGAGGAAAATTTACGTTTTCCCTAAGGTACATTGGCACTTCCTGGGGAAACAAATTTGTGGACTGAAAATATTTAAAAGCTAGTTTATGAATTAGAAAGGGAGAATTTAGAAAGTTATCGATTGGTTGATCTCAATAATAATTATGTGTATAATTTTGTTATTTAAAATTATAATGACAGTACAAAAAATAACTACAGCCCTGAAAATTGCTTTATACACATATTCGTATTCTGCTAGATCCAAAATATGAAAACATTCTGCATTAATTACAAAATATTTACATTCTTGAACTTTTTTTATACTAAAAAATATTATAAACATGATTTGTGTTATTCATTAATATTATAAACGTTCATATTTCTTAAATTTATAAAATCAAACTCCCGACTTTCATTATGATTATACATATTATAATTTTTTTTTTTTATAAAACGTATTATATCACAAATATTTATTTATTATATATTGATGTTATAAAAGAATACAAAAAAATAAAAAATAATTATAAATATGCTATGCATTATTAAATTTACAAAATCAAACTGTCGATAATGTTCATATAGTACATATATTACTACCTTTTTTTAGAATATTTATTATATGACAAATGTTTATCTTTTAATAGGTAAACACATATAAAACATACATATATAAAAAAAAATGAATATTAATAAATAATTATAAGTATGTCTATATTCTTCCAAGAAATCTCCAACGGACTGATTACTACTATGTTTTAGCAAATTTAATGTGTAAAATAACTGCTTAAAACTTTTACAAATAAGTGAAGAATAATTATTTTGCAAATAATTATATATTATTTATTGAGCACTTATTTCTTCACTCTTTCAAGTTAAAATAAATAGTTGTGCATAAACAATAACAAATTGTAGTGTATTTATTCATACATATTCTCGACCACCAAATTGTAGTGTATTTATTCATACATATTCTCGATCACCAGGAGTGGTCGAGGTATATTTATTCATAAATATACCTCGACCACTCCTGAACTGCACGTCTACGAAGAAATCGACATGAAGGCATGGTTGAATCGTAGAGTGAGAAGCCTCTGGGAGAGAATGTGGAATGAGCAACCTCAGACAAACAAGCTTAGAAGAGTCAAACCCACAACTAAGCTATGGAAGAGTGCAGAAAGAGGAAATCGAAGGGAGGAGGTAGTAATAACACGACTTCGAATAGGCCATAGTCATATGACACATAGCCATCTCATTAAAAGAGAACCTCCACCTCTAATTGATTCATGCTCTCACGCTTTAACGATAAGCCATATAATAGAGGAATGCCTGGAATATGAAACAAGATTCAGGCAGCTAAATATACCTCGGAATGTATCAGAGGGTCTTAAAAATTGTCAGCATGCTATTGACAACATAATCAACTTCTTAAAAATCTGCGGTATATATAAACTGCTTTAAACTCTCATAAATAAATAATATTTGTCGACAAATGTAAAACATACGTAAATAAATTCTAGGGAGTAAAAACCTCGCAGTTACTCGCCCAAATAAATTTGCATCCTACATCCTACATACATATTCTCAAAAAAACACTTTCTAAGCAATTATAATTGTTTAGAAATTGTTTTACAGTTAATAAATATTTATAGTATATGTAGGTGTAAGAGATGTTTGTTTAGTCTTATTTCATGAAATGGCTTGTTTATATTAGTATAAGTGATTTATATAGATAATGTTGTAAATAGAGGTTTTCATATCAAGCTATTAAATGTAAATACCTACCTACATACATACTCTGAACAAAACTAAGTAATTGTATTTCACATTGTCATATATCCCCATTATTTGCTTACCTTTATTAAAAATAGATCAAATATCTATTACAATTGTTAGTCACATTTTTAATTAAAATAACTAATTATTTCTCTCGTGTAAACATCAATACGCTTTTCTTATATTAAATGTTGATTAATTCTGTATTTTACTTTATAGGTTAGTTTCTGATAACAACACCGGATGCTGTATCCTTGTCAGCGTCACCTGTCGGAGAATATATAAACTAATTACTCTTGCTAATTTTGGGATCAGAATAATTCATATTGTTCTTTTCTATTTGGCAATATTTTTACATAACAAAGTTTATTTTATTTTTCCACTCATCCTGATAAATATTCTCTTTGCATATATTTTATAATCTATAAATGTGCTAATGATATATTGTATTAGGAAGTTATAAATGTAATGTGTTTTCATCTTCTCGGTATGATCTTTTGGAACTTTTTGTTGACCTTGTTTTTATTTTAATCTCTATTTATTGGTCATTCTACGGTAGCTTATCTTCCATGATAGTTACAATCTGGACAATTTTTGGATTAGGTCTTTCCCGTTTGGAGAGACTACGCAATGTAAATACTTATATGTATAATGTTTTAATCGAATACTATAAACATGTTAATAAGCCCGGCACGCAGGACTGTTTTAAATTATTCTTGTACGGCAATGCACATTTCAGAAGGTAGGTAGTGTTAGATACCTTCCTGCGTAATTTGTTTAAAATAACCTATATAATTACAAATAGTTGTTCATTTTTGTAATGAGCAGGTGACACCATTATTAATTCGTGTTTAATATTTTTCCGGAGTAAACCCCAATTTTTAATGGACCTATTTTGATTAATTTTTTTTTTCAAATGGACCAATTTTCCTTGTTAACGAACTCGTTCAGGGAATGAAAGTTTCGTGTCGAACGAAACAAAAAAATAAAAGCTATGGCCGCTATTTTGTTAACAGACATATACATCTATGTAAGTATATATATATATAAGTATATATATATATATATATATATATATATATATATATATATATATATATATATATATATATAGAAAGATATATATAAATTTAAACGCGGTTCCTTTTCGATATCTAGTGAGTGGTAGGATCGAAGAAGATTTGAAGAAATTTTCAAAAATTCGTCGACAAATTCTAAAAACGTTTTCGTGCATCAAAGAAATCAGTACCAATACTAAGATATCATAACTTTCATAGACAAACTGTTTTTGGGAGGGGCCTGGAACTTGGTCTCTTTTTTTTTAACGTAAGTATTTTTTGGATTTATATATATATATATATATATATATATATATATATATATATATATATATATATATATATATATATACTCATCAGAGAATCAGCCCTTATCAGTTGACAAAGAAAAGAAATCCATTTATGAAAAAATGATTCTCCATTTCTGATTTCCTACTTTTTACGGAAATGGGGAATAATTTTTTATAAATTGATTTCTTTTCTTTGTCAACTGATAAGGGCTGATTCTCGCCTATCTCGAATCTTACAGTCGGATCCAAAATAATTCCGCTTGATGCCTGACGGTCTACGACTACAATCACCTTCTTGTGGAACAATCATCGACTATGCAGCTCACTTCTTCATAAACCTCAACTAAATTTATCTTCCTGAATAAATCTGCAACATAGGTTCGTACCTTATGATGTCGATTTATTCTCAGGAGTTCTGATTTCTGACAGACGCCCAGGACGCGGGGGAGAGTTTCAGGCTCTTTGAAGGCTCTGCAACGGAGTCCTAAACTGCCAGGAATCTTTCGAGCTGGAATTCAGCTTAATGGCCCTGCTTCATCGTTCCAAGAGTGTTTTCCTAGGGCGAACGTTGAGAAACACGATGCCAGGCATTTAAGCTTAAACTCGTTTCCTATTTTGGTGCCTGAAGTAATTCTGTATTCTTCACGAAAAATCAAAACATACCAACAAGTGCTTCTATTCCTCCTAATTCTATATCCTTTAGCACAGGACTATATTCCCGTTTCAAGACATTCGTGTTTGAGAAGAGAATTATTTTCTCGAAGCCCAGATCTCCTAAATCGGGAACTATATCTACACTGCCACGTAGAGATCCTAAAATGTCTTCTTCCAATGATTGAACTTGTGGTTACGTTTTACTTCAGCAAAATATGAATCGATTGCTTTACGATGATCAATAAAGGTGATGACCATGGTTTATTTTTCTTAATCTTCTCTGGTCGCAATCTGTCGTTTGGTTTGCAGCGAATACTTTCCACTTCTCTGGTCGCAATCTATCGTTTGGTTTACAGCAAATACTTCCCTCTTTTCAGGTCGCAATCTATCGTTTGGTATGCAACAAATACTTCCCTCTTCCCTGGTCGCAGTCTATCGTTTGGTTTGCAGCAAATACTTCCCTCTTCTCTGGTCGCAATCTGTCGTTTGGTTTGCAGCGAATACTTTCCACTTCTCAGGTCGCAATCTATCGTTTGGTTTACAGCAAATACTTCCCTCTTTTCAGGTCGCAGTCTATCGTTTGGTTTGCAGCAAATACTTCCCTCTTTTCAGGTCGCAATCTATCGTTTGGTTTGCAGCAAATACTTCCCTCTTCTCTGGTCGCAATCTATCGTTTGGTTTGCAGCAAATACTTCCCTCTTTTCAGGTCGCAATCTATCGTTTGGTTTGCAACAAATACTTCCCTCTTCTCTGGTCGCAGTCTATCGTTTGGGTTGCAGCGAATACTTCCCTCTTCTCTGGTCGCAGTCTATCGTTTGGTTTGCAGCAAATACTCCCCTCTTCTCTGGTCGCATTCCATCGTTTGGTTTGCAGTAAATACTTCCCTCTTCTCTGGTCGCAATCTGTCGTTTGGTTTGCAGCAAATACTTCCCTCTCCTCTGGTCGCAATCTATCCTTTGGTTTGCAGCAAATACTTCCCTCTTCTCTGGTCGCAATCTGTCGTTTGGTTTGCAGAAAATACTTCCCTCTTCTCTGGTCGCAATCTATCGTCTGGTTTGCAGCAAATACTTCCGTCTTCTATGGTCGCAGTCTATCGTTTGGTTTGCAGCAAATACTTCCCCCTTCTCTGGTCGCAATCTGTCGTTTGGTTTGCAGCAAATACTACCCTCTTCTCTGGTCGCAATCTATCGTCTGGTTTGCAGCAAATACTTCCCTCGTCTTTGCCATTCTACTCTGTCCCGGGCTGTTCTCTTCAGCTCCAAGTAGGTTCCGCATCCCATATCTTTCTAGAGGTCTTCTGCGATCGCCTTCCTTGGTCGACCCACTGCATTGGTTCCCTTAATGATGCCTTCTATCTTGGTGCATGGGAGTCCTCCTTGTCGAATTAGATGCTCTATCCTTTAGGCTCTTCTCGGCTGCTTTATTAATCTTTACGTACTTGTAGTCAGGTAAGAATCAAGATCCTTCAAGCTTTGACTGAATCAGCATATCTTTCCCTGTAATATCTATGAAAATAGATCAAGTTTGACGGGTTCAGGATCTTTTAAAATCGATTCACAATGTTTTTGATTATAAAACAATCGAATATCCGCGAATTTTTGACCAAATTGAAGTCAGAAAACGGCGTTGGAAAGTGCACAAAAATGCGGATATTTTACCATTTAGGTATTCCATTCCGTTCATTTCAGCGTCTTTTGGAACACCGTTTGCTTTTGATTTCAATTTGGGTAAAAATTTCCAGCCCAGTTCCGAGCCAAGTTGTCCGGTGGCATAGATATTCTACCTTGGGATGACCTTAAAATGAATAACCTAAAATGAACAACACCCAAATGATTCAACTAGTGGTTACTGCTTTCTTCATTACCACAGTACGAATCGATTTGCTTAAGATGATTAACAAAGGAGGTAAGCATGGCTTAGTATTCTGTTGCCAATTCTATCTTATATTATATTGTCTTTCCCTCTTATGTGCACACTTCAAGTTTATTCATCCAAGATCTTTTGAGGTTGAGCAACTAAATGTATGAACGATTTATAGTTGCATTAGATATCATGCAACCTCCTTTGCATCCAATCCAAGGTTTTTCTTGACCTATTGCAACTCTCCCAAGACTCCAGAACATTCTCTATCCCTCGTCGGAATTTCACGATCCTTAACGAGCCCAAGTCGCCTCGGGCCAAAAGCCGCAAGGCCGACTCCCTCCGACGAGTTCCTTTCGGAACTAGAACCTTTTCCCACAGGGTAGTTCTGCAGTTTCCAGGGAGGGCGTGGTCTCCCTCGCCATTGGCCGGTCCTTCCTCACGACTCGGATCCCATTGGCCGATCACATCTCTAGACATTCGTGCCCCCTTCTGGGGTATTATATCTTAACTGGTTTTAATAACAGGGCGGACCGAAGGCGGCTGATGGCCCAAAATAAAGGTCAGACTCGTTCCTTTCTCCATAACACATCATCTGGAACTGCGGCCGATAAAGCACAACTTGTAATTATTTTGAATAATCCGTTTCACCTAGTTAGTTAACCAAACAGGCGGGGATTGATCGCTGATGAGAGCTCTTCATCATAAATAAACAAGATCATTATATTTATCACGATAGTGATCATAACGCATCCATAAAGTTGCCATATCTTTAATAGGTAATTTGAAAAGGTTGGTAACCTCTTAATGGTTCTATTAACGAAGTCTTAATCAAGATTAGATTATAACTGAATGAAATATATTAATTAGTAATTTTAAGATCAATTGTGATAAGAATATTTCTTTCCACATACGGTGCTGGAAACCATTTTCGAGATTGGCTTCACATATTGCGTAAGTCAAAATACTAATGCGAAACGACCACAAATCATCACACAACATCATTATTCCACAAGACCCTGGTTGGTCATTTGGTGCATTATCGCCCTCTCAACCTAATCTGGTATTACAGACACAAACGTCACAAGAAGTCAAAGAAAAGTTGAGATTCGACTAAGAACACCAACATAAGAGTAAGATTTTCCGAAAAATCTATATTTCTGATGTTTCGTCATGCTCTTATGCAGCCATCCTCAGCAATGAATGCGTGGTGAAATTTACCACATGGTCTCCAAACAGATATCTTTGGTCCTTCCTCATTCTCTAGCCAATTTATTGCTAAAGAAGGGTACCAAAGAGCATACCGAAAAATCTGATTTTTTTTCCTAGACTTATACCAATTATTCCTTCATTTACCTCGACAGCTCCCTATTTACACATCATTCCTAAAAAGTCACAGATGGGCATCGCATTTCTGACGAAAGACCAGTCATTAAAATTTAAATAGAACGTAATTTAAAATCGTTTCCGATATATTAAAAAAATATATGAAAAATCCAAAAGTGCTCATGCTTATTGAAAAATATCTTTTCTTGGTCTTCCTCAAAAGTAACTATGATTGATATTGCTTAGTTACTTAGCTTAGTTTGGTCTCGAAAATCCGTCATTTTGGAGTACCCCAAAATAAAAGATCTATTTATTTCCAATTATCTCAAAAATCGTTAATTTTATCGCATTAAAGACTTCATTCGATTCCTCGCGTCAACATACCTGTTAAAGGTATACACGGAGGCATATGATTTAATTATTTATAGGTAAGTATAGGGTTCGCTAATGCAAATTTCACTCCCTCAAGGAGCAGCATTGTGATCAATATTACCTTGTAACCGTAAAAAGGGGTGTCAACATTTCTAATATGGCTTCAATCCACCTTCTGTTCGAGGGGAGTATATAGAAAATAATTTCGGTGGGGAGGGGGGCTGGGAGCAACGGGGGATTTGGGGATTATGGAATACTAACTACCTAGAACTTGGAATAGTTAGCCAAATAAAACGCTATTAACCCTCCCCTCCCCAAAAAAAAGACATGATTCTTTTCTGAACTAAGGGATCTTATCTAATTTATTATTGATGACAAGCCCTTCTTGGAATAGGGTTAGTAATAGGTGAACATATGAATGAAGGTAATATTAGTTAAGGATAATTTTAAGAAATTTTACATTGTATGAAAAAAGGGGGTATTTTTAATGCATGTAATGTGTTTTTTCCCAGTTTTATGAGGATGGCCCTGATGCCGAAACGTCATGTGATAAAATTTAATTAGCTAATAAATAAAGATGGCTGAGGTGAGGATCAAATGCAAATTATAGTGGAAGAAATTTATTTTTAAGGTTTTTATAACTCATTTTACCGATTGAATCAAAATTTCGGGGGGGGGGCCTCTCATGGGCTGGTCAGCAGATGTCTTTAAATGAGATTGTACAGTTTATTGGTCTGTGAGAAAGAGAATATAGTGTTTATGTACTGGTCTTCCAAAAATTTGATCCTGTTTTTCTGTAAAGTCTATATTGTATATACCACAAGTTGGTCTGTTAACTCCTGTCATGAGATATTTGTGTGTTAATCTTGTGTGGTCAATTCTCAGTCGAGTAAGTATAATTTATTCTCGTCTATAGTAACGGTAGCTGGATGCCCACTCCTTGTAACTTTGATTGTACGTAATTTATATTAATTTAGTCGATTCTAGTTGTCTTGCCAACAATTTATGATATTTTTTGTAAAACAGGAGGCATATTAATGCAGAACAGTAAGCGGTAGGACTCTTGCAAATTTCGCCAAAAATCTGCTATCGCCTGAAGATGGCTATGAAGACAAAATTATCTAATAAATAAAATAACACCAATCTGCTATCGCCTGAAGATGGATATGAAGACAAAATTATCTAATAAATAAAATAAATACCAATCTGCTATCGCCTGAAGATGGCTATGAAGACTAAATTATCTAATAAATAAAATAAATACCAAACTGCTATCGCCTGAAGATGGCTATGAAGACAAAATTATCTAATAAATAAAATAACACCAATCTGCTATCGCCTGAAGATGGCTATGAAGACAAAATTATCTAATAAATAAAATAAATACCAATCTGCTATCGCCTGAAGATGGCTATGAAGACTAAATTATCTAATAAATAAAATAAATACCAATCTGCTATCGCCTGAAGATGGCTATGAAGACAAAATTATCTAATAAATAAAATAAATACCAATCTGCTATCGCCTGAAGATGGCTATGAAGACTAAATTATCTAATAAATAAAATAAATACCAATAAAATTAATTCCAAGTTGAATGATAAGCAAGCTTTGTAGCTTGTAACCCAATAAAGCAGCTCAATTTATTACTTCGTTTTGATAATTAAATTATTCATATATAAGTTCGCGCTATGGAGCGATTTGCATTTTTTTTTAACCAGTTGCATTATAATTATAAGTCCAGCAACAGGTCGAGGGGGTCCAGAGAGGGACAGATACTGTAGAAATACCTCGTTATTGACTATACGGCACATTGGGGGGCTAGTGTGGTCAGTACTAAGCTACAGACGCCCGATCTCCATCGTAGTACACGTCAAAGGCTAGGTGTCTGGTACCCCGGTACCGACCATCGATTGACTGGTGAAGAATTGAGTGCTGAGATGGGTAATGAGCGTAGATATTGTAGATGACTTCGATATCTTCAGGAGGTAGATAGATGATGTGAATATCTCATAGAGCGTTTTAAATTGTTGATTCATATATATATATATATATATATATATATGTGTGTGTGTGTGTGTGTGTGTGTGTACTCGGTATGAACCTTTTGCTCTGTAGAAACCAAAGAGCATTGTCTTCAGTCCTGATATGGTCACTTAACTGAAATATATGCATACATTACGTTTCAGACAACATCACAAATAAAACTATAACAAAATTAGGGAATTTGGTAAGGTTAAAAATTAATATGTTATGTATACATATCGCACTAGTATTTCTAAAGTGACAAAACTCAACAGAAAATGTCTCACTCTTAATTATGTAAGAGACATAGCATTAAGACAGGAAGGGTGACACAAGTGCCCTCTGGTGTACAAACTCTGAAGCTATGTACATACGGTTTTGATGGTTGATAATGAGAAATTTACCATTTATTTTATAGTCATAACTAGGGACCGGATTCTTAGGTTTTCAACTATTTTTTCCTTTCTTCTAAACATGATAATGATCGATTATTTATATGATTCCCGTCTCGTAGTATTATTCATGCAAATTTGGAAGAACCTAAAAAAAAAAAACTATCCACGATGATACGACCTAAAATCACCTAAAGAACCATGGAATGACCTAGACATACCTAATCTTTAAAATAGAAAATAAAAAGAAAATTCTTTTTGAGAATTTTTGTATTTGTTTATTCTTTGTGTCGATAGGAGTGTGTTTTCTCCCCTGTTTAAACCTCTATAGGTGTATAGGTAGGTAGGTTACAGATTTACTGTTAGGTTTTTGTCAGAACTATTCTATTCAGGGATGTTCTGATCTGTTTAATAGTTTGTGCTTAAGTAGCTTTCTATAGGCAGTGAAATTTTTTTTGATATTTCTTGGAACTCTTTAGCTAAGAAACTTAAAAATGCTCTTGCCATATTTATTTTAATTGTTTTGTTTTATGTTCGTATTCATTTTTTATTAGCGTATATTTATTAAATAATTTAATTTATTTTTCAATGTTTCTTTTTATAATTATTCACTCGGGTTTTAAATAAATATTTTCTTGAATATTTAGACTGCTTATTATTTTTTTTTAAATAACTCAAATTTTCGTTTTATTTTAATTTCTCACCCCCCCCCCCTTTTCAATACATTATTACATATAATAATGTTGTTTATTGTTTATTTTTATGTCACTATGAAAAAGATATACATATTAATTTATGAATGATAAATGAATCAAAATGATTATTGATTAATTATAATAGGTTGAACCTATTTTTGAACCTATTCTGACATTTGTATCACCTAAAAACCCTATAATGTATTCTTAAATAAAATCCTAATAAGACCTATTATGACTGTTGAAAAAACCTAATTGGGTGCTTATTTCATCCTCAAAATCCGGTCCCTAGTCATAACTGACAAACAACAATTTTTGAGTTGTCTCACTCAGAAATACTAGTGCTATATTTTATTTAATTAAAATAATCACAATAACTGATAAAATCACCTAAATCCCTTTTCCGCAAAAGACTCAACCGCTTCTTATAATGGACCGATTTCGAAATTAATGTGAATTCTACATCCTGAGAGATCGAAACCTTGTATATACAGTAGCTCCGATCTAGAGCAGAGGGTTGCACTAAGTGTGGGTGGCGTGCTGATGGGCCGATAACATTGACAGTTCTCCGTGTGGGGTGTTTTCCTTTTGTACTCACATGGTCTCAGATCCACAATCGGAATGACAGAATTTTAATTTAATGACAAAATGATTTTAATTAATTTCGTTAGTCAATCATGATCCCTTTGAGTCAAAGAATCCAAAGCATTGTGTTTTTGCGCGGTTCCTCCCTCCCTTTATAAGGAGGGATCCTGCTCATGAGTTTGACCTTATGACGCAATCCGGAAGTGCCGATTAGAAACGTTTACGGTTAGAACCCGTAGATCACAGAAAATAAAAGGATGGTTCAAATTTGAATATTTATTTATTTATTTATGAGCACCGTATCGTAAGGCGATGAGCTCATCAAACAGATGATTTCAGTAGTTCGTCAAGAAAAACAAAAAGTGTCAAAAAAAAAAAAATATATATTCAAATTTGAATGTATATATATTTTATTACGCTTTTGTTCTTTGAGGCTTAGGGTCGGAAAAGTAGCAATTCTTTGTATTACACCAAATTATTTTGCATGCCCTACATGTTTCGTGCTTTATTTTATTCACACCACATGAGGGGCACTTCTACAACAAAATCCATTTTTGTACCTCCCAATATTAAATTTATTTATAATATAACAATATTTTAGACGTCAAAATCTTAAAATAACCTTAAAAACATTTCTTAAGTCCTACCTTGCTTCTTAGCAAAATATTTTTATATTTTAAATATATTTAATATTGGGAATTACAAAAATGGATTTTGTTGTAGAAGTGCCCCTCATGAGGTGCGAATGAAATAAAGCACGAAACATGTAGGGCATGCAAAATAATGTGGTGTAATACAAGAATTGCTACTTTTCCGACCCTAAACCTCAAAGAACAAAGGTACTTAAAAGTATTTTGGGTCATCTATCATATATATATATATATATATATATATATATATATATATATATATATATATATATATATACTATCTGTTCGCTCTCCCGACTGCTCAAAAATGATTCGATTTTTATGAAATTTGCTACAAAACTCTTTGGTCTCATTTGAAAAGTCGTGTTTGTTAACCTAATTTTTCAAGTCCTTATGCTTGCAGGTACTCGTTATATAGGTTCCTTAACGTAAGAAAACGAATGAAACCATTTTTAAAACAATATCTGCAAATCGTTTACGAGAAAAATTTATATACATTTTTTTCCAAGCTAATTTTCAGTTTGGGTGCTATTTAGAGACGATTGATTCAATTGAAACATGTTCCAGACGTTCAACATTCATCTGAGCAAAGATAGTTAAATTGTGGTTTTCGTTTGGAGTTAAGGAAGTACTAGAATTAAATTAAATATTTCACTAATGATAGGTATGAAAAGTTTTTGGATTTCCGTATATTTTCTAAAATATCTCGAAAACGGTTGCCGATGGGGATGCCGTCTAAAAGAAATTATGAAAAGCCAGTTCACTCAGAATTTTGTAGGCCATAAAATTAAAAATGTGAAAAAAAACCCAATGACTCTTCTCAATTAGAGGTGAAAAATTAATGGTGTATCAAAAACATGGTGTAGAAGAAAACATTTTTTTTTTTGTGTGTGTAATAGCATTTTAGTTGGCTAACTATTCCAAGTTCTAGTATTCCATAATCCCAAATACTCCAGCCCCCCCTCCCCCCCCCCCCCAAATTATTTTCATATAAGCCCCTGGCGCCCTGCTTATTGACCAAATCAAATTGAACGACTCGCACTGACAACAATACTTAGACCTTCCCACATACGACACATGTTACTGTTGAACATATCATATTCCAAATTCCTGCTTATAAAAAACAAAGAGTAGCCCGAGCAATCTCGATGAGCCGTCAGGAAAACCTAATGGACAACTTTGAAATCAAACAAAAAAAATCGACTCTTGTAACCATAATATAACTGGTGTATAAAGAATCACCGACATGCCGAGCGAAAGACGTATAGTCGACAGAATTTAATTGAACATATTTCAAATATTGTAGAATTCAATGTAGTAAATAATTAAAAATGAGTTCAATGCATATCCCTTGCTGTTATTGGTAAATTGATAAGCAGTAGTCCCTGCAGTAGTAAGACATTAATCCAGATGAAATGAGTAGTTTTGACAATCCTTGTTTGGAATCCATACAAAAGGTCAACCTTCCGAGGTATAATAGATGAGGTTGATGTGGAATGCAAGGGGGGTACGGTGGTGGCCTTCCCAAATTTTACGACTCCCTCCGGGTAGACCACAAATTATCCCTTTGTCTTTGTCCCCTACCTGGACTTACGTCCATATATCTCTCTCTTCTCCCGAGTCTGTCTTTCCCTTTTTTTTGGGGTACTTTTATATATTTTTTTTTCCCTCGGTTGTCGTATCGTTCCAAGGTACCCGCGTGACGGCAGTAAACTCCTTGACGGGGGTACGTGCGGGGTAATTAAAGTTCCCTAGGGGTGTTTTGGGGATACCCTAATGGAACGGGCCAATAACTTCTCCGGTGAAAGTCCTTCTAACCCTATAAATGTCGGAGGAGTCGCCAGTAAGATTTTTCATGGTGGCCAACCCTTATGGGACTCCATTTGTAAAACATACAAGGTATCAGAAGCTGAGAACAATATTTATTTTTTACAAATTGTTGTGAACACTAATGACCAATTATTAACTTTTTCCTTGAAGCGTCAATTCCCTTTTTAAATAGGGTTGATTTTCCTCATAACAATTTTTAGCACTTTATGAAGTATGGAAGTGACGGTTTAAGAGCAGAAAACCAGGTCATCACCGCCCTGAGACTTTACTGAAGTCCAATATTTTTCAGGCGGAAGGTCAATAAAATATAAAAAATATCATTTTTTTATTTTTGACCAAAACAATTAATTTTTTACACAAATGGAAAATAAAGAAATAGCTATTTACAAAAACAAAGTAATTCTTGGCACCAGTAGAGAGATCCAGTTTGTCTTGGTATCTGCGGGTCAATTCTTCTGTATGAAATACGAGAGGATCAACTCCCAGTTCCCGATGGAGCAAGATGTTTCGAACGAACCAAGGGGCGTTGGCTGCAATCCGTAGAACTTTGTTCTGTAAGGTATGAAATCGTCTGATGTTCGTTTTGTTCCATACCACACAGGGCAGGCGTAAGTCAGTATTGCTCGTGACTAGTGAAGGGGTCAATAAAAGAAGACGAAGAAGAAGAAAAATATTTTATTTTGGACCAAAACAGATTGTTTTTTTCACAAATTGAAATAAAAAGAAAACAAACAAACAAATAATAATAATAATAATAATAAATAATAAAAATAATAGATTGCTTTTAACATTAAAATAAAATGTCTTGATACAGCCTCGGCTTGAGGCGTCGGGCTTTAGGTACTCCTAGGTTGTATATCGTGGCAGCTGAAGAAAGAGATAGCTTCTCTTGGTGCCTTCGGGACAGTTCTTCGATGTGAAATGCGATTGGATCAACTCCCAGTTCTCGATGGAGCAAGGTGTTCCGAACGAAACAAGGGGCGTTGGCTGCAATCCGTAGCACTTTGTTTTGTAAAGTCTGAAGTCGTCTGATGTTCGTCGTGTTTGTTCCATACCACACAGGGCAGGCGTAAGTCAGTATTTGGAGGATCATGGTTTTATAAAGTAGTGTTACTAGAGAAGGTCGAAGTGATGTTTTTCTGTTCATCAGTGGGTATAGTATTGAGAGCCTGGAGTGTGCCTGTCGTAATTTTATGTTAATGTGTAATTTCCAATTAAGTCGAGTGTCAAAGTATAGTCCTAGATACCTCACTCCCTGGTCCTTCGGGCTCCAAGGAACTGGGAGTCCATCCAATTGGATTTCTGGTAGTTCTTCGTTCGAAAACCGCCGTAGGGAAAAGACTTTGAACTCCATTTTGGTTGAATTTAGGACCAGTCGCCATTTAGTAAACCAGTCAACCAAGAAGTTCGCCGTTCCTTGCAAGTTTTGGAACACCGTGGACAGACTACTATGAGTGGATAAGATGAGAGTGTCGTCGGCAAATGTTGCATGCTGAGTGAAGGGATCTTCTTTTGGCATGTCCGAGGCAAATAGAAGGTAAAGAAGGGGACTCAATATAGCTCCTTGTGGAACTCCAGCTTCCAAGGCGATCTTCCGGCTGAGGGTGGTTCCGATCTGGACTTAGCAGGTGCGATCCTCTAAGAAAGATTTAATAGAGTAGAAGAGATTGGCTGGTGGTAATGTCTTCTTTATTTTATATAATAAACCTCGGTGCCAGACGGAATTGAAAGCCCCCTTCAAGTCCAAGAAAAGGCCCGCTGTGAATTCTTTGGCTTCAACCCCTTTCACTATGACCTCTGCAACCCTCTGTGCTTGGTGCGTAGCGGAGTGATGGTGTCTGAAGCCAAATTGATGAGATGGGATGGTGGAGGTCTCTTCAAGGTGTTGTCGCAGCCTCTTCTCCAAGCATTTTTCTAGTAGTTTGCCGAGTGTACATATCAAACTAATTGGGCGATAACTGGTAGGGCTGTGCTTTGGCTTTTCCTCCTTGTGAAACATGTGTACTATCGCGTTCTTCCATGCCTTTGAAAAGTACCCCAGTCTCAAGTAGGCGTTCAAGAGTCCAACCAAATGGGCAATCGTCTTCCTGGGCAGCTTTTTCTGAACACAGTTCGGAATCTGATCCTCGCCTGGTGGCGTCCGGTTCTTCAGTTTTCTAATGTAGCCTTTTAACTCCTGTGGGGTTATGTAGTCAGTAAGTCTGCTGTCCACTGTCATGGGTTCTCTTAAGAATTCGTCCACTGTCCTATCAGTCTCTGGGTCGTCCATGTCAAGAGGTCTCACTACAGTCTGTAAGTGGGTAGCAAACAACTCACATTTCTCATTGTCAAAAGTCGCTGTCTGTTGGTCTGTTTTCAGGACAGGCAGAACGGGACTCTTACCTAGGATCCGCCTACTTTTCCTTCAAAGACTGTTGTCCCCTGGGTTTAGGTCAGAAACATAGGATTTGTAGGACCTAATTTTCTCTGTTTCTAGAAGAAACTTTATTCTACGGCACAGTCTGTTCACAAGTGTTTTATCTGCCGGGTTCCTATATCTTTGCCATCTTTTTCTGATTACATTCTTGTCGTGGATGGATAAGCTGTAGAATGTGAGATGAAGTCTTAGGGCCCTGGAATAGGCGTGACTGAGTCTGGGGCTGTAGTGTGCAGTGTTGTATTGATGTACGTGTGTGTTCTGTGAGTGTCAAGGCGGAAGTGTCAATTTCGTCTGTACTTTCATATGAGTATGGAACGTCCAGTATGTTGATGACATGTGTAAAGAGTTCCCAGTCCACACGTCCGTTAATGAGTTTAGGAAGATGTGATGTCAATTTGGGTGAGTCGTGAAAAGTACAAATAACCGGTAAGTGATCTGAGTCCAAGTCTGTAAGAGTGTCATGATAAAGCGGGTAGCGTATGTTATGTAATACAGCAATGTCTAATATGTCCGGGTCCTGTGTTGGGTAGTGTGTTGGTTCGTCAGGTGCTGATATATGCAGTCCTAAGTTCATAGATATGTGTTCAAGTCGAGTTCCATTAGAGATCAGTGTTCTACAGCCCCAGAGTGGGTTTTTACTGTTTATATCTCCAAGCAAAACAGTCGGAGCTCCGGAAAAAATGCACTCAAAGTCGGATTCAATGAGGCGTATTCCAGGTCGGTGATATGCTGCCAGAATGTTGAAGGTTGAGTTATTGTTTAGTCTTAGTGTAATGCCGACGACCTGTAAGTTTTGTAGTATAGGTAAGTAGAGTTCAGTATGTATTAATCGTCTCTGTACAAGTATAGCGACTCCTCCCCGTCTGGTCTCCTGGTCCGTTCTGTCCACAGTATAACCAGAAATTCGTAGTCTGTCTGTTTCAGATAGGTGCGTCTCCGTAATACATGCTACGTGCACAACATGTCTGTTTAGGAAGTCAGTAAGTAAGTTCACGCGGTTCCTTAGTCCCGCGGCGTTCCAATTCAAAAGGGTTAGGTTGTGGTAAGAAGTTAGATTAGAACAGTCCATTTTCAGATGAAAAAAGTGAAGAGAATAATTTGGTGAAAAATGTTTTAGTTTTTGGTAAGAAAGGCTTTATGAGAGTCGTCAGGAATTTAGAAATGTCGAATGTTTGTTCGGTAGTTTGGTCCTGTTTTGTCTGTGATGTTCGTAGATTTTCTCTTTCTGTCCAGACGTTTGGTCGAGGAGCCTCCGGGGAGGAGGTTTGGTGTTTTTTGTCCTGTGTAGTGGATGATGTGGTATTCTGCATGTTAGTAAGTATGGTGTTCTCTGTGGATCGGTACGTGATGTGGCAGTCCGTCTTCTGCGAGATTTTTCGTGATTTAAGTACACTTGGCATCCCCTGTATCTTGCACTGTGGTTACCATCACAGTTAGCACATATGGCAGCAGTGGATCGGTCAGTGCAAAGAGAAAGGGGATGGTCTCCTGCACATTTCGCACACTTAGGATCCAGTCGGCAGTGCTTTTTAGTATGGCCAATCCGTAAACAGTTCCCACATTGAACGGGACGCCCGGATCGGCGACGGGTTTCCACGGTTACAACCATGTAATACCGCCTATCTAATTCTAAAACAGATTTGCCTTTCTCATTATTATCCAGCTCAATAGCAACTAGAGGTGTGGGAAATCTGTCTTTATTATAGAGCCTCATGGCTCTCTGTGCTGGGTAGCCTCGCCTATTCAAGTCATCTTGGATTTCATCCTCGGAGACGTTGAAGGGTAGGCCTCGTACTACAGCAGAGAATGTTCTGTCGGGGCTAGAAATTAAAAAATATTTTATATCTGGAGTTTCGTCAAAAAAGGGTGTTTCGTTCCTAAAGTCTTCAATTCTGGACAAAGATATTTTTATTTTTTTATATAGCATTTTGCAGTCAAATGCGGACTTAGCAACTCGTTCAAGATCTGCAACTAGCTGTTTAGTGTCAATGAACGAGTTTTCATGATTTTCAGACACAACTACAAAAATAGGCGGAATTTTAGGAGACTGTGGGCTCTCAGGGATGTCAGCTGTTTGGTTGAAATGTCTGGTCTGTTGCCTGTTTGGTCTCGGTTTTTGAACCGGGGAAGAAGCAGAAATAGTATTATCTTCAGTCTGTATCTCAGATAATGGGGAAAATCTATTATTGGTCGGAGTCATAACTGCCAAAGGAGTTATTATTCGGGCATATCTATTTCTCTTGGGTTTAGGTTCTTTGAATGATTGTGCGTCCATTGTATCGAGACTGTCTGTGTTGATTGGAAGTGACTCGTTGTCATTGGTTATGTTAGGTAGGTTAGAGTTGAGGTTACTACTACCTGGCTCTATAACAGTCACCTCAGGGAATATGTGAGATAGAAAATTCATATCACCTGTTTTGGCCGGTTCTTCTGTTGAGGTTATGTTTGAATCGCCTCTAATATTTTCCGCACTTTTAGACAGAATTTTTGCAGCCATGGAAATATCTAGCTTCCTAATCCAAGGACGGGTCTCGGCCAGTCTTTTCACACCCGTCATAACACTTTTTGACTCCAATAAATATCAATAATCGCAATATAAACGAGAGCACTAAGTAAACACAGCCTTTCGGCAACACAATCACAGCTGTTCTCCTCAATAAAAGAGAATTAACTCAGTCAATTTATTTTAGCGTCAATCAGCTGTGATCGATTTTAAACAGCTGATTGACGCTATAAGTAGGTAATAGTAACCTCATATTGGACGTGGGGATTGTACGGGAAGGTTCGCCTTAATACAATTAGGCTGTAAGTTTTAGTTTATTGAGTTTTTTAGCTCCTGAAGAGGCACCTGAGGTGTGAAACATGTAGAGCAAGTACAAATAAAATTAATTGACTTTGTTGATTCTCTTTTACTGACTATAAAAAATAAATACTGAAGTCTTGTATAGTACAATGTACGGTTGAATTTTTTGTTTAGGACTGTGTTGTATTTTTCATATTCCATTGATGAGAATGTTCCTTTGGAAAGAATTACTATTGCATTGCATAGATATAAAAACCACAATGTACGTATTACATATTTGTTAATTTATTTTTCTAAATATATTTATTTTTGTTTATTTCATTATTCACTTTTTATTTATATATTTTTGTTTTTTTTATTAATTTTTCTTGTCGCACTAATCAGAGATTGTAAAAAAATGTCTTCAAAATTTCGCCGATTTTATCTACTACAGAGCGAACTTTCCCCCGTCGAAATGCATATAAATCTATTTATTCATTATTACTATTGTTCCTGTTAACTCCACAGCAGCCAAAACCAAGGAATGAGTTCTTTATCAGCAAAATTGGTCCATGGAGGGAGTATTGTCCGGCCAAGTCTTAATTATGTTCCTTGACGGCCAAATTGTTTGTCCTATTACATCAAAACGGCATACACAGAGAAAAAAAAAACAGGCTGCTCGCATCTACTTTCAGGCTGCCCGCAGCCTGAAAACTGTGACTCAGTGCCAGTATTTTGAAATAGGACATTTTAGTTTAAAATAGGATTCCACATATTTTAGCCTAAAATAGGATTCCACTAGTTAGAGTGCCCGCATTTTATAATAGAGTGCTGGAATGCTAATTCTGCATCCTATAGTAGAGTTCTCACACCCAAAGCTAGCATCCAACAATAGAGTGCCCAGCACTCTACTTTCAAGTGCGTACCCCTAGACTTTAGATTGCTGGCACTCTGTTACTGGCTTCTAGCAGCCTACCCATATAGGCTGCGAGCATCCTGATGTTTGCTTCCTGTATCCTACCCCTATAGGCTGCTAGCATCCTATATGGATGGGTTACATTGACCCCATCCATATAGGATGCTAGCAGCCTACAGAGAGATGACTTTATTATGTGGATAAAAAAAAACAAAGGTAAATTCAGAGTAATAATAATGAGACTTTATTTGGGTGTAATTTACATATACACTTCTTAACAAGTAGATATTTACAAGTAGGTAAGAGGTATACACTTTTTAACAAATATAGATATTTACAAGTATTAGGTATTAGGTACAATGTACTTATGAACAATATTGAACAAGTAGGTCTAGAAATAAAATATTTTTTTTGTTTTCATGACACTTATAGCCGCATTCATAAAGCCGAAGACAGTTGATTTCAGCATCTGTTCAAACAGAAACAAAAATCAATTTTTATTAATAACAAAAGAAAAGTTGTTGTTGTTGTGTTTTATATAATTAAAAAGAAACATACATAGGCATTTTTTCTAGTTTAAAATGTCGCAGTAAATTCAAAGCTGCCAGGGAATTACAAAATAAATATAAAATAAGGTTTTTTTCTATGGATATGATCATAAATGAAGGAAAAAATACTTCCATCAGTTCTCAGCTTACCAGGCTTATTGAACTCCATCTTCAGTTGGTTCTATACCCGCAGCTCCATGTTATATTAAGGGAATATATTCTTGAAAAACAAACACAACTTTCTTCATTCTATTGTATATAACATCTGTTTTTAAATTTAATAATAAAAACAAGAGCCTGTATGCCTGGATGCAGACTGTACCGCCAGAACAGAGTTCAGGCTCTTGTTTTTATTATTAAATTTAAAAACAGATGTTATATACAATAGAATGAAGAAAGTTGTGTTTGTTTTTCAAGAATATATTCCCTTAATATAACATGGAGCTGCGGGTATAGAACCAACTGAAGATGGAGTTCAATAAGCCTGGTAAGCTGAGAACTGACGGAAGTCTTTTTTTATACGTTCCTAGAATGCGGCTAGAATATTAGTTCAAAATTGTATTAGTAGACTTTTATTTTGCTGTCCATTCTGTTTCTAGAGTTCCTTCATTTATGATCATATCCATAGACAAAAACCTTATTTTATATTTATTTTGTAATTCCCTGGAAGCTTTGAATTTACTGCGACATTTTAAACTAGAAAAAAATGCCTATTTATGTTTCTTTTTAATTATATAAAACACAACAACAACAACTTTTCTTTTGTTATTAATAAAAATTTATTTTTGTTTCTGTTTGAACAGATGCTGAAATCAACTGTCTTCGGCTTTATGAATGCGGCTATAAGTGTCATGAAAACAAAAAAAATATTTTATTTCTAGACCTACTTGTTCAATATTGTTCATAAGTACATTGTACCTAATACCTAATACTTGTAAATATCTACATTTGTTAAAAAGTGTATACCTCTTACCTACTTGTAAATATCTACTTGTTAAGAAGTGTATATGTAAATTACACCCAAATAAAGTCTCATTATTATTACTCTGAATTTACCTTTGTTCTTTTTTATCCACATAATAAAGTCATCTCTCTGTAGGCTGTTAGCAGTCCAGCACCCTATTATAAAGTGCGGGCACTCTAACTAGTGGAATCCTATTTTAGGTTGAAATATGTGGAATCATTTATTAGACTAAAATGTCCTATTTCAAAATACTGGCACTGAGTCACAGTTTTCAGGCCGCCCGCAGGCTGTTTTTTTTCTCAGTGTATATCCTGTTCATATAAGGAAAAGGATATCTCGTAAAAATAAACTAAATCAGTACATTAGGAGTTGGGGCTTAATCTGGAGAGAGAGGAGAGATTTCAATGGGATGCTGAACTACCTGTTGATTAAGGGCGATTGTTTCTTAATTTCCATTGAGAACTAAAATTATCATTTCCTTAATAAGTTTATCACTGTTAAATAAGTGATATGTCATAATATTAGTAAGCTGTTCAATGTTCTGCCGGGTTTCTTATCACGAATTCCAATTGGGTACTACATTGGATCTACGACTTTTGAACCACATTTTCGTTTCTTGCATAGCGTTTGTATTAATGAGCGAATCAATATTCGATAGGTGAAGTAGAATTTGTTAAGTAGTTCCTTTAGGATTCAGATCGGGTAGAGGCCCTCCGCTCAGCGGGACATCACTGCTCCCTAGTGTCGAACAACAATCAACAAACATGTTTGTAGGGGCTTCATCAAATTATATCAATTGTTAGGTAATTAAAATAAAATGTGAAGACAACTGAAATGTATTCCATCCAAAATTAAGCCAGAATAACCCACTCATCATTTTGACACTGCATTTAAAAAACATTAACTCGGCACTTCAAGATAAAAGAAAAACTCTTCTTGAGAGGGATAGTGAAATAAACGCATACAAAATTAAATTGCAACTTTTCAGATAAATCAGCTGAAAAGAAAGGTTCTCAAACATTTCCCATCATTGAAAGCAACGATTCCTCAGATGAATTATGATATTTATGAGGAAGAACTATCAAATATTTTGGGCCGATTTGGAAAACAGTTTTATGATTTCAGTAAATTGGCAAATAATCAAATCAAATCATTTATGAATTATCCTTTTTTGTGGAGTAACTAGCTGCTGTCTATTTCAAAAGGACTCATGTACTGTTAAAAATGAGTTAGTGCAGATTATATGAGCCAAACATCTCAAAGCCATCTATCTAATACAAAATATTGGTGTTTTATATCTCAAGATAAATTTTCGAATCTAAGGCTAATCGCCATGGGCGATTATAAGGGGGGGGGGGGGGTCACCGAAATTTTTTTTAATGGTAAACATGTGTCATTAAAGATAAATGAAATAAGATCACTTAGTTGAGAAAAAATCGGGGTTTTGGTGGTTTACTATTCAAACTTCTAGGTTGTTGGAGGTCCATACTCCCCAAATGCTATCCCGGGCTTTAATTAATTTATTTCTGGGTACCTACAAAGGGGAAAATCAGGCGGCCAGAGCGCAGTACTGACCACACTATTCCCCTAGAGTGCCGTATGGTCAAGAGTCAGATACATATAGAGTGTCTGCCCCTCTGGGCCCTTATGAAATGTTTTGCAGAGTAAGTACTAATAAATAGTAATACGTCGATGTGCCGTAAAATAAAAATAAATAATAATAATGATAATTAGGACATAAAAATTTATTAAGAATGAAAAATGAAAAATAATCAAGAAAAAAACTGATAATCATAAAAACTGGTAATCTAATAAAATGTGTAAATAGCACACGGGGTAAATTGAGTAGACATGACATGATGGTTCCAGATGTGCGACGGAGGAGGAAATTCGTGACCCGAGCACCATTTGGTGAACAACTCAATTTGAAAGGTCACCTAATTTGGTTTTGAAATCTCCATTTATGCCCGTGGCTGCCCTTCTAATAAGGCCCGATGCTCTACCTAAAACAGGACGATTCTCACGACATGTGCTCAACATTCAGGAACATTAATAAACATTGAGTTGATAAGTGCTGCCACTTCTTTGAGACCTCACTAAGTTATCTAGGTTTCACAACAAATGAAAAAGGCCAATGAGGTCTCCCAGTTTCACAATCCTTTATTCAAACAATATTTCGGCTCATGCCATCATCAGGAAATCACTGGGAATATGATATCAAAATCTTAGACCATTAATAACAATTTTTAAACATACAACCGACAGTATCCTACTTACCAAATATCACAGCTTAAAAAAATATATATTACAAAAATCTCACAATTATGCTCGTCCTTTATTATTACAAACCATAGATATAGATGCTACATAACTATATATCTATATATAGATGCTACGTAACTCCAGAGTTGGGCAAACGTTAGCGCGCGCTAATACCTAATACCTTCCCGCTAATTTAGCGGTACTGATAAGAGCCTGCGCTAACGATTAGCGCATAGCGACGGCAGTGCGCTAATCGCTAATTCATTTAAAATGTTTAAATATCTTTGTAGCTAACTAGGAGGAATATCTCCTATTCTTCCTCCTATTCTCCTATTCTTCCAATATTCCTCCTATTCTTCCTTTTTTTATTCCACCTTCAATATTCCTCCTAGTTAGCTACAAAGATATTTAAACATTTTAAATGAATTAGCGATTAGCGCACTGCCGTCGCTATGCGCTAATCGTTAGCGCAGGCTCTTATCAGTACCGCTAAATTAGCGGGAAGGTATTAGGTATTAGCGCGCGCTAACGTTTGCCCAACTCTGCGTAACTCTATATCTGCTATATGACTGTCCCCAGACTGTAACTCACATGATATAACTCCCTGCAACCTCCTCTCATAGTCCAGTATGGCTTACCCCAAGCCATGCTTATTGTTGTTCTCTGCATTAATATCCATTATCACAAGTATCTAATAATTTGACCCCCCCCCCACGTCCTACCCTTTTATTTAAATTTTCTTAATTAATTATTCCTTTTTGCTTAGCAAATCAATGGTTTCTGAGTAATATTTCATTAAATTTAGAGTGTCTGTTTTATAATTGACCGCTTTGTCCAGGTTGATAGATATATATATAGGATTGTGAAACTGGGAGACCTGATTGGCCTTTTTCATTTGTTGTGAAACCTAGATAATTAATATACATTTTTCTACTCGCAACTTGACATCAATGTGCTCGGCGGCGCGTTCATTTGTAGCGTGGATTCATCATGTATGTTCCAGCGTGTTTTCGTATTCCTCAAAGAAAAATATAAATGACCCTTTTGACTTCGAACTAATGTTGACTTTATATATCGACTTAGAGGTCACGAAAAACTTAGAGGTCAGTTGTCGCTTTCCTTACAAAAGTTGAATTATATGAGTTGAATGAATCTATATATATATATATATATATATATATATATATATATATATATATATATACACGTGTCTGCATGTTTGCTCCGTATACAAATCCACACCGTTCCGATTTTGACCAAACTTGACATACAGGTAGGTTTCGGTACGGGGAGTGTCATAGGCTAAGGGTGTGTTTACACTTGATACTTCTCGCAGGAAATATATGTCACGATATATGTATCGGATAGATATTCTCTTGCAAGTTTACATACGGAGAGAAATAGCTAGACATTTATGTCATGGATATGTATAGGATAGTTCTCGCTTTGCAATAAATGTCCGGCCTGTTTACACTCATACATATATGTCCTGTCTAGTCCATTCTGCTTGGAATGTAGAACGCATCGAAACGCAAAATAGCGGCATGTTTAGTTATTATACAAATGTTGGGGAAAAAAACGTTCTGTATGGGTTCGAGATTGGATTTTGAGACGGGAAAAATTAGGTTTCTTCAATCAATTAATGTCTGAGCTCTGTATCGAGGATCGAGCGCAGTTATCGATTTTTTTTAAAGAATGAAACCATCAGATTTCGAAAAGCTTGCTTGTAAAATAGATCCTCTTATATCAAAGCAAGACACAAAATTTAGAGACGCTATTAGTGTTACAGAACGACTAGCTATAACATTGGGATATTTAACATCAGGTAAGTAGGTATTTACTTAATGAAATACTATTTTATTTTATGAAATTTTATTAATTAGAACTATATTTTTAAACTGTACTATCCCCCATAATGAATGAGAAAAGTCGACGAACTGTTAAAACTCCAGCGATAAAGGTCGGACCTGTTGCAACTAGTAAATAATCAGTGTTTACATCTGTTGGTATGGAAGTGTCGACAATACAGCTAGAAACCAAGATATTTCTCCCTGACATTTATTGCTCTCTTTATAATCAGCGTATTCACCTGACGGTATAGAAGTGTCGACACTTATCGCTCGTGATAGAAATATATATATCTTAGATATAAATTCCTGCAATAACTAGCAAGTGTAAACCCACCCTAAAAGTCAAAAACGTCTTCCAGCTGTCTCCCTGTATGTTTGTTCCTTATACAAATCCAGACCGTTTCATCGATTTTGGCCAAACTTCGCACACATTTGGGTCTTGACCTGGGGAGTGTTACAGCCAAGGTTAAAATCGTCTAGGACTCACAGATCGGAGGTCACGGGTTCGAAACAACGAACCAAAATAGTTATAGATTTGCATTATTAGATATTAATATTACTTATTTGGTTTCTAATTTATTTTTGCTTTTCTAGATGCAGAAAGTAGGTGTAGCATGGCACGCCGGGTAACAGCTAGTCCGCTGTAAAAATACGTTGCATGAAATGCAAGGTTTAAATCTCGTGAAAATAAATATCGTTACGCATAACGCTTTGCAAAAATTAGTTTCAAGATACTGCTTTTAATAGTATTCTGACGCGGGTAATCAAATACTTTAAATTAATTAATTTTTAAAAGAAAATTAAGTTGTATCAAAATTAATTCTTGCCAAATAAAGAATTTAATTCCTCATCTAAATCGCATCTCTTCCGTTACAATTACATTTTCATATCGAAAACAAATATTATATTTACAGTAATGACAAATTTTGGAACTAAATTCATTTTAAAAACAAATTTCTCGTTATTCGTCTAAAAATATAAGATTCTGCCAATGGGATAGGACGGTTTGATAATAAATGGTATTGATTTGATTTCACAAGATTGATGGGATGAAGGGGAACACAAATAATAGGAAATGTATCAACCCTGGAAGGGGATTTTCTATTTACAGGAAATTTGATTTGATTCCAATCCCACAATAATGTCTGCATTACTATACAGGGTATTGAATTGCAAAAGTTCATGACTTGTACACACGTAATTTAATAAACAGGGTAAATAAAAAAACTAAAATCTGGCTAGACAAAGTTGTTCTACATTTTTTTAGCTTTCATTTTTCATCTTCGGTGATGAACGTGTCTATGGCCTTAGGCTATGGGAGTCATATATTGATTTTAGAAATGAATAAAACTTTGGAAATCTAAATTGACCTGACATTGTTTTGTTCTTCTTTTGTCAGCATTAAATCACAGGTTTCTAAGATTCTTTTTTTTATACATGAAAATAATTCTTTGGCTAATCAGCAAGTGTTATAGTTATTCGAAATATTTAAAACCACCCTCCCACGCGATGAAGAAAATTAGAAAAAAAAAATTGGTATTAGAATATTAATAGCCTTTTAGAAACTATAGTTCACATAGTCCCGTACCCCGAAATTATCGTAATGCCTTATATTATATTAGGGTGGGCAAAAAAGTAAAAAAAAAAAAAAAAAAAAGAAGAAAATATTTTAAAAAAATACTTGTAAAGAAAAAACCGTCACGTTGTTTGCCCGAGGGAGAAGTTATCGGGCCCCATCGGCGGACAAGGGGGGGGGACAGACTGCAGCACCATCTATCGTGAGGATATGGAAGCAGAGGTACACCGTTAGCTCGGGTGGTTCGGAGTGTACTCCCAGTGGCCGTAAGGGGAGCTAGCTGCCTGATGAAATGTGGCTAGAGGATTGGGAACTAAGGGGAGAAAATAGTAAAATTATCCATGGTATCATTTAGAAATAAGCGAACTTAATCTTTTGTAAAAACCTTAAATATCAAATCATACATAATGTAGTCCTATATGATAGCAAAGTGGAGTGAAAATTTCAACATTGATATTGGACTCTGAACCAAGTTATGAATTCTTCCAATTTCGATTTTTTTGGAAAGTTTACCATTCTATCCACGAAATTTCAAAAAATCATTACATGGTTCAGAGTCAAATACCAACGTTGACATTTTTACTCCAATTTGCTATCATATAGGCTTACATAATGTGAAAAAAAACATGGATTTTTATCTACTCCCATCTGAGGTATACAACCTCAAACTTAACAAAAATTTAAAAAATCGAAATTTCAAAAATTCATAACTTGATTCAGAGTCAAATGCCAATATTGAAATTTTTACTCCACTTTGCTGTCATATAGGCCTACATAATGTGAAAAAATTGTAGATTTTTATCTAGGCCCATCTTAAATATACAACCTAAAACATTACAAAAATGTAAAAAAACATTAAGGAGTGAGTTGCCAATCCTCATTCTCTATAAAATGCGACTACCCAATGATTTCTTACTACAAAAAAAAAATATTAACTCTAATAAAGTTCTCCTCCGTGTGTTTTTTAATTTCTAAAAACCGGAATTCCGCAATTTTTGACCCCCAAATTTGGAGACCATTAAGACTGGTAAGATTTATATAGGGAATTGTGGCTAGGAAACAGTATTGTAGGGAAGAGAGTACCTATTGAAAAAAAGTATGCCAGTTTTAATTTCGTAGCATGATTCAGTCCAGAGATAATCAATTTAACGCAAAAAAGTCTTCAAAGCAAAAAATCGCTACTTGATTCAAAACAGAACTGGCCACCCCATGTAAACGGTGTAATATAAAATTTTAAAATTCTGGGTAAAAATGCAGTTTCCAGCCCTCCAGACCGATTTATTTCAAATTTTGCACAATAACGTATTTTGATGCACTAAACACGAATACGATAAAAAAAAACGTCGGATTTAACTAGGAAAGAAGTTATTAAGCACTTAAGTTCACTGTTATGCAGGTTATGAGAGCTATTAATTATAGCGAGTTGGATTGACTGGGGCATAGCACGTATGCCCTTAAGCGACAGGTGACGATGCCCTTAAAATTGACAATATTTTCGAATAAATGGTTTCTGAACATTTCAAATGAGAGTTCTCTGTTTCCCAATGTTACATATCTGCACATGCGCGTGTTTACAAATACGCTGATGACGCCTAGTTTTATAACCTTCCTAACTTTAGTGCTTAATATTATATTCTATTAATTTTAGCGAGTTGGATTGACTGGGGTTTTGTTATCTTCTTGAGCGAGCGTAGCGAGCGGAAACGCATAGCATGTATGCCTTAAAGTCGTCACAAATTTAGTTGTTTGTTTGCATAACAGTGAACTTAAGTGCTTAATAACTTCTTTCCTAGTTAAATCCGACGTTTTTTTTTTTATCGTATTCGTGTTTAGTGCATCAAAATACGTTATTGTGCAAAATTTGAAAGAAATCGGTTTGGAGGGCTGGAAACTGCATTTTTACCAAATTCTGTTTTGGACTCCCAGTTCGAGCAGTAAAAACTCATCAAAAAATTAAATTAACTGAAAATTCAAAATCGGGCAACCTAATTATTTATTTTTTTTAGGTCACTTCATATGGATTGACCCTAACG
Source organism: Gonocerus acuteangulatus (assembly GCA_946811695.1). NCBI lineage: Eukaryota > Metazoa > Arthropoda > Insecta > Hemiptera > Coreidae > Gonocerus > Gonocerus acuteangulatus. Next base: position 26,961,912 of record OX328130.1, read on the forward strand.
TAGAAAAAAGGAATGAAGCCATTTTTACTCACTTATTTTTGGCTTGTGTATTTAATTATACTATATAATAACAAGTTAATTGTGGGATTCAATTAAAATATATTTTCTACATGTTTGAAATTCGCCTAACCTAGGATGTTTAATATGTGGTTACATTTGGAGCTAAGCAATTATTCGACAGAGAAAAAAAAATGTGTTAAAAGACATGAAAAGTTTTGAGATCTTCGTGTATTTTCGAAATATCTCGAATACTGCAGTCTCTAAAAAACGGTTCTGATGCAATTTGTGATGTCCTTCGGAGAAATAAGTGCTTAAAGTGTCGAAAGTGTTAGGTTTGTTCTTTTGGACGGGGTGTTGATCTGTTTAACTCACTTTTTAATGGTCGTTTTTTGTTATTAATTTCATTTTACCTCCTAAATGAGTATTTTAGGAAAACAAGACCACGTTGTCCAATTAATAACAATACCGATTACTAATATTCAGGAGATTTTTATACTTAAGGATTCCATGAGATCTTTCATTGATGATATTATAATCGCGTATAATTAACCGTTTTTATTTATGAATAATTCAACGCTTCTCAATAAACAATATTATCCTCAGAAAAAAAAATCGAAAAATGTTCATGTTTTCTCGGAATATCTGATTAATTAGTGAATATAGACCGTATCAAATTCTGCGATGCGCGCCAGAATCAGAGCATGAAACAAATCACGGTCAACGGATAAAAAAGTTACCGTATATTATTTATTTATTATTAATAATTGGGGGCGAGGTTAGCTCAGTGGAAGAGCACTGGACTAATAAGTTGGAGGACCTGGGTTCAAATCCCGAGCAAGCACTAAAGATTTTTTCTTCTAGTGTCTTCGTTCATGGGTTGAATTCGGCCCCTCTGGCCGACCCTAGGCCAACCCAGCCTTTAATAAATTTATCAATGGGTACCTTGGGTGTTAATGACTCGAGCAGTCGAAGCGGCCAAGGGAAAAATCAGGCGGCCGGAGCATAGTACTGACCAGACTATCTCCCTAGTGTGCCGTATGGTCATGAATCAGATACCTCTATAGTATCTGCCCCTCAGGGCCCTCGTGGCCTGTTACGGGACTGTTTTTTTTTATTATTGATAATTAATAATAATAATATGAGGAGCTTAGTATCAAAGTTGGACAACTCCATTTTTTTCAGTTTTGAGATTTTTGTCGATTCTTAAGTGTATTTTTATGCTGCATTCGATTTTACAACTGTTTTTCATTAAAAACGGACAGAAAATAGGTAAAATAGCGTTTATTTCAACCGTTCAGAATCAAAATATGGACAATTCCAACATAGTTTGGTTTCAAAAAATGACATCTCCATCAGTAGCCAATGAGAAGCTTGCATTCATGCAATCTGCTCCCAACATGCACTGCAAATCCATCATGGCTGAATGTTTATGGTTACTTGTAATAAGTGCATTTGGCGATAATTCTTATTAATAACTAGCTGTTATCCGGCACACTGGGGTTCCGAATGCCGGATTTTGGGACAAAACCTCTAGGTACTTGAATCTTTCTGATTTAGGTATGATTTTTGAAGAATTTCTTTTGTGCCTAGTCGAATGAGACCACTACCAATTCTATAGAATAATTATTTTATTAATAAACGGGCTTTATATAACAACAACCGTGAAAAACAGCCGGTATTTATTTTAAAATATTCATACTTTACTCAAGTGGAAGAGCTATGTATCCTTCCAAATATATCTTAAGACCTCAGGTGAATAAATTAACAGCTAATGTGGTACTGGTCACTGTTCTCGACATATTCCTTTTTATTTACATTTTCGCGCAGAACAAATAAATATGGACAGTTTCACACTAGATATTAAGTAGATCTCATCGTTAATGTTCAGTTATTTGCTATTAAAAACTTTTTAACAACTCTCTGGAGAAAATAATAATGGTTAACTCGTTTTTCATAAAATAATCGCATCGCTAATTGATAACTTTATTTTATTAGCTGTGCACATGTATGGCTGAGTACGGCGATGAAAATTATAGCACAGCCACTACAATACATCTAGTTATAGGTAAAACTGTGCGAAGAGGATAGCTAAGTACCACTTTTTTTCTAAACTTAATAAAATAAGGATAATTTAGTTTCATTTCAGTTTTGTCAAACTGTATTTAAATAACATTTTTCATGTAATTTTTAACTATATAATTTTGATTTAATACATTAGACATAATTACATTATATTAAAACACCCTCGAGCATACCAAATTCATATTTGTTTGGTTTCAATTTTCAAATGGCTCCCTTTGGTTTCAAAAACAGACAACTCCATGACTTGGTTTCAAACATGGACAACTCCACTATATAAAGTGTAATTACGGCCTTAATACTTATATAATTTTGTAGTGCCTTTGAAATAATGTTTCTGAGGCCTATAAGAATAACATATAAAAAAATCACCATGATACTGACATCAATATAGTAGGTATGGTTTTTTGCCTCTCCTGTAAAAAAAGCAAAAGTGGAGTTGTCCAACTTTGATACTAAGCTCCTCATATATTATTTATTACTTCCCGACGGTGCAGAATAACAGCGAAGTCCATTCGTTAATACTTCAATAAAAATGAAAAAATATAATAATAATTTAAGTGTAATTAAACATAGACCACTTTCAAAGTAAAAGGATCACACAAAGTAAACTATGTCTGAAAATAATATTGTCCAGAATTGTCTTATCTGTTAGGAATATAAGTAACCTCAAAAGCGTTATTTATAAATAACTTGAAGGTTTACATGTAACCACTAGCACTCATGATAATAATTGACCATAATTGATGGCCACTTTCAACACAAACGACTCATATACAGGGTGTAACGCAAGTTAATTAACATATTTAAATTGTGAAAATGAGAGCTATCCAAGATAGGATAACCAGGACCACATCAGCGGTGTGACCAGGCGTCGCACAGTGGGTCCGAACGACATTTCGTGTTTCAAAAAAGCTAATAAAATTTAAAACAACTTTGTCAAGCCAGATTTTAGTTTTTTGTTTCTCCTGTTAATTAAATGAAGTGTAAATAATTCAGGAACTTTTACAATGAACATAAAATAATATTTTATTTTTCGTCTAACTTATTTTCAGGATTGATATCGTTGAAATTAAACATCCAAATCCTGATTAGACTTGGAAAAATTCAGACTGACATTTTCAAAACGTACATTTATCTTAATTCAACAATGAGATTAATTGAAATAATATGAGTTTTGAATGATTTAAAATAATTTTGATTTTTTCCAAGTCTAATCAGGATTTTAATGTTTAATTTCAACGATATCAATGCAGATATTAAGTTAGTTGAAAAATAAAATATTATTTTATGCTCAATTGTAAAAGTTTGTGAATTATTTACACGTAATTTAATAAACAGGAGAAACAAAACACAAAAATCTGGCCAAACGAAGTTGTTCTAAAGCGTTCATTTAAAAATAATTTCATTGAAATCGGTTAAGATTTGGAGGCCGTAGCCTTTTTTGAAACACGAAAAGTCGCTAGGCCCCACTGTGCGACGGTCCAAACGTCCTCATACCCAGCAGAGTTAGCAAGGTAATAAACGCATACAATTACCCTAGCACACATACAGTACTTGTGCAATATAAATCATGTGTTCCGTGGAGTGTTAGCTGGTTCGATCAAGAGGTTCCTTCTTGTTCGCCCGGGGCGACCAACAAGAAACACATTAATTTATAAGATACTAATTATATCCTGCACAACCTATATATACACCCGACAACCCCATAATCACTATAATAAAATTTTATCTATGTTCCATTTTTTTATATAATACAACCCCCGCTCTTTATATTTCTCTATACGTTCTCCTGCAAAAAAAAAAAATATTAGGAATACGAAATAACTGTAGTATAATAATAGCAATTTGTTATCAGTAACAAAAATATTTATTACAAGTTTTCCGTCATGACTAAACAAGGAAAACATATCCTTCAATGTCAAGTGAATGGCGTGTTATGTGCAATGGAAATAAAACATTAACTAAACCTACGAAAGTACCTAGATACCGTTACGAAATTACAACATGTAGTTATCATCTCCAGCCTTCCGTTTCACAGCCCTTGGAATATGAGCGCCTTCATTTGCATACGTAAGTAGTTGATACATCAGAAGGAAATCATATTAATGTTCTTAAATTGCGAAAATTCACAAAAGAATAATTAAATAAAAAGTAAACTTATACAATTACATTTTTGTTGATATTCGTAACATTAACGCATTCACCCGACTAAAAGCTGTGTGCTTTTAGTCTCCAACTAAAAACCCAACATTATGATATTAGATAAACGAAATAATAGTTCAAAAGTGCAACTTAGTAATAATAGTGACTCGGTAAATAAGAAGAATTGGTTTGATGCAGTAAATGAAGAAAATAATTCGTCTGAAGAAGAATTCTATGAGTACCTAACCGTTACCATACTTGATGAAGGTAAAAATTTCAACAATATTAATCCTTTTTTAATAAATAAGTGGGGTAAACAATTTAGTAAGGAGCTAAGTATTAACAAAAATAGAAGGAATGGAACCTTATTAATAAGATGCCCAAACCTAAATGTTAGTAAAAGTCTACTGGATTCAAAGAAATTCTACAATGATTACAATATTTCCGTTACTCCACATGAAAAATTGAATTATATAAAAGGTATTTTTCGTTGCCAAGATATCGAAAATATGTCAGACTCGATTATCCTGAACGAACTTAAAGAAGATTATTGTAATATTGTTAATTTACAAAGAATAACTCCGAAGAAAGGAAGGGTATTGTTTGTAGTAACATTCAATGGCGGCTCGTTGCCTAGCAAAATAAGGTTAGGTCATCTGATAACAAGACTAGACCCCTTCATACCATTACCTATGAGGTGTTTTCAGTGTTTTAGACTCAACCACCCAGCTAAAAGATGTGCATCGCTTCAAATATGCCCGAATTGCTCGGAAGTTAAACACGAAGGCCCTTGTAGTAAAATAAAATGTGTCAACTGTAGTCAAGGTCATCATTCGCTAGATAAAGACTGTCCTTTGTATAAATTAGAACAAAATATTTTATCCAAAATGACTCTTGAAAAATTATCTTATGGAGAAGCAAAAAGGCGGCTTTTAGCGACGAATACTTACGCTAAAAAAGTAATGCAAAACCAAAATCCAGAGTTTAAAGAACATCTGAGTGCATTGACTAACGTAGTGAGAGGACTTGAACAGCAGGTTCACTCAATTGCACAGCCATCAAATATCGGTCAAAATACAGAAAATATTCTCTCGAAAGGCTTTGAAGAAGTGTTTCGTAGAATTGAAACTCTCTTCGTTGAAATGGAAAACAGAATACTGAAGAAGTACCCACCAGAAGCAACTCCTAGAAGCAAAGATATAGATTTATCTAAGACAGAAAATGGAAAAACTCGAAAGGGTCGGAAGAAAGGAAAGGACAATGACGACAAAATCCCAGAAATTGCTAGAGCAGGACTGGACAAGGAGCCGGGACCCAAAATCATCCCTGGACCATCAGAAGACCCGACAAGGCCGATAGATGGAACTCAACATCAAAACCCACCAAAAACACAAAGGTACCCAGAATACAGAGGCAGAAATAGGGAAAAATAATTCTTTATTCTAACTATATTTCCATAATGTTTCAAGTTCACACCCCTTCCCCAACATGTTTTTAATTAAATTAACTTCATTTTCGTTTAATTTTCTTCCTTCTCTACTTATTTCTAATATTTTTTCCATATTATTAATATCACTTTGTCTTTTTTTTAGTTTTTATTATCTCATCCCCCTACTCCTAATTTTGTTTTTCCAAGAAATTGAACTTTTTAGATTAACATTTCTTATTATCTCCTATAACTTAGCTCTTTCAAAGTTCATTATAACCAGCAAAAAAATCTTACATTTGGTATTGATTACGGCCATACCGACGCTGAAGAATATTCAGGCTACTTATTTGCATCTTTTACATGTATTTTCTACTTTTATATATAGCTTTCCAATATTTCTTTGTATATTAAACAGTGATCCGCCATTTATCACTAATATACGATTATTTACACCTGAATTTATATATGGTATTTTACTCGAATTTTCGGGTAGATTAAATCTCAAGTTGACTAATATTTTATTAATATTTTTGTTATTTATTTACATTTTAAATGATCCTTATTTGCCAATGGAATCTCAATGGTATACTAAGGCATAAAGCTGATTTATCATACCTGTTACAACAAAAGTATATCCATATTTTTGCATTACAAGAAACCCATACCCATCCTAATGAAAGTATCGACATAAATGGCTTCCATGTTTACAGTAAGAGCTATTCTCTAGGAGGTAGAGCATCCGGTGGAGTCGCTGTATATGTTAGGCATAGCATCTACAGCGAACCCGTGCGGCTCTTCACAACATTACAAGCTGTTGCTGCGTCTGTATTTATACCCTTTAGAATTACTGTCTGTTCTCTATATCTCCCTCCTGGGCAATCCCTGGATTTAAATTCACTCAAAGATCTATTTCTTCAACTGCCACCCCCAATTCTGTTGCTTGGAGATGTTAACTCTCAAAACAACATTTGGGGGTCAGTGGGAAATAATTCCAGAGGCCTCTTGATTCAAAGACTACTCGAAATTCATGATCTTATTCCACTAAATACCCATTCTCCAACACACCTTTGCCCTAAAAATAGAACGTATTCTAATATTGATTTGTCCGCTTCCTCAAGCTCAGTTTACACACGGTTCTCTTGGGAAACTTATAGTGATCTTCTAGGTAGTGATCACTTCCCAATTTTAATTTCTACCGACTCTCCCTCCCCTCGATTCTCCTCCACTCCAAAGTATAACACAAAAAAAGCTAAATGGAATGAATTTCAAAATTATTTGTCAAACCACTCTGTGCTGGAAAGCATTAAAAATCTCGAAATGTTTCATCAAGCACTTATTGATGCTGCCAACCTTAATATCCCGAAAACTCCTCATCAATATAAAAAAAGTCCAGTACCATGGTGGACCCAAGAATGTAGCGATGCCGTCCGAGAGAGACGTAAAGCTCTTCATAAATTTAATAGATGTCCATCACATAATTTTTATTTAAAATACAAAGAACAAAAAGCCAAAACTCAATGGATAATAAGAACGTCTAAGAAACAGGCATGGATTACATTTTTAGAATCTATTAATAGGCATACGCCCATAAAATTAATTTGGAATACTATTGATAAAATTCAAAAAAGGTCTTACAGAAAACCAATAGCTGCAATTAGACACAGTAACTCTATTGTAACTGATCCATTCCAAATTTCCAATTTACTCGGAGAACATTTCGAAAATATTCATAGGGCTCAGCAAAACTCTCCTGAATCTAATCATTATAGATCAATAATTGGGAATATTCCACTTAACCTTAATTATAGTAATTTAAACCCCCTGAATGAACCGTTTTCATTAACTGAGTTAAATTACGCACTTAATAGGTTAAAAAATACATCTCCTGGAGCCGATGGAATAAGCAATGAAATCATTAAGAACATTCCCTATCCGATGATCAGGAAACTGTTAGAAATGTTTAACAGCGCTTTTGATTCCGGGGTATATCCTGTCTCGTGGAAGGGATCACTGATAGTTCCTGTGTTGAAGGCAAACAAGGAAAGTCTTTTACCCACAAGCTATAGACCAATTTCCTTGACCAGCTGTGTTTGTAAGCTTTTTGAGAGAATGGTCAATAGAAGGCTAACGTGGTTTCTTGAAAAAAATAAACTGCTATCAGATTTCCAGTGTGGATTCCGAACTAATCATTCGACTTCAGACCACATTGTGTGCCTAGAAAACAACATTTTAAATGCTTTTATCCATAAAAAATCTACATTAGCAGTCTCTTTTGACATTGAAAAAGCCTACGACACAGTCTGGTCTGGAACTTTGGTCTATAAACTTAATGAATGGAATGTTGGTGGAAAGATGTTAATGTTTATCAAACACTTTTTGACCAACAGGACATTCAAAGTTAAAGTGGGATCAACCATCTCTGACTCATTTAACCAGGATCTTGGGGTCCCTCAGGGAGGGGTTCTAAGCACTACTTTATTTAAGGTGGGGATGGACAGTATAAAGTACAGCTTACCTCCAGGTGTAGAATACTGCCAGTATGTCGATGACTTATTGGTTTATTCATCATCTAAAGATATTAGTGCCCTGGAAGAAACCATGCAGAATGCTCTTCGATTATTAGAAAGATGGACCAATTGGAATGGTCTGAAGTTTTCAATAGAAAAAACAAAACTTATACTTTTCACAAAAAAGAAAAGGGCTCCTAACATTAATTTATTTATTTACAATAGAAAATTAAGGGAAGAAAAAGTTATAAACTTTTTGGGTATATTATTTGACAGCAAACTAACTTGGGTACCCCATGTCAAAGAACTCTGTAAGAGATCAAAGAAATCACTTAATCTCTTGAGAGTTCTGGGAAATACGAAATGGGGTGCTGACAGGAGTCTAATGCTAACGTTCTATCGAGCATTTACTCGTTCGATACTAGATTATGGATGTGTAGCATATTCCTCTGCCAAGCCCAATCTTCTAAAGTTGCTAGATTCTGTCCATTACACGGGACTAAGGTTAGCTACCGGTGCCTTTAGAACCAGCCCGACCAATAGCCTTTGTGCCGAGTCTGGAGAGTATCCGCTAGAATACAGGCGAAAGATGCTAATAAGTAAGTTTGTACTTAAGAGTATATCTTTAAATAGTCCATGCCTTAAGTACATCCACAATCCATACGCCGAAACATATAACATGAACCCTACATTACAAAAGCCACTTTACATTAGATTTCGCGAAATTACCAACCACTACTTTGACCCAACAAAAATTATACAAAAAACAACTCACATTTTCCCTCCTTGGACAACCCATAATCTAACAATAAATTTAACTTTGACTAAACACAGAAAGCATGACCCAACATCTGGCATTATATATAAAAACAAATTTAACGCTTACCTTAAAGATCATTTAGAGTCATTATTTGTATACACAGACGCATCTAAAACACAACACGGTACAGGAATAGCTGTTGTAATAGGAGAAACAATAATAGTTAATAAACTGCCTGACATTACGACAACATACACAGCTGAATTACGAGCAATACTTCTAGCACTGACCAACATCAATACACGACAAGAAAACGACATTATCATTTGTACAGACTCTCTCAGTTCCCTTATAGCCAAACAAGACATTTTTAGTACACATCCAATTGTAACACAAATTCACAATACAATACATTCATTGAAGAAACGAATAACTATTTATTGGCTTCCCGGTCATGAAGATATACCACAAAGTACGAATGTAGACAGACAAGCAAAATTCTCCACAACACGAAACCAATACGACGTCACAGAAATAACATACGAAGACGTTTTCACTGACATACAGAAACACATTGAAAACCAGTGGTCCGATGTATGGTACAGGACAAGAGACAACAAACTACGTGAAATTAAATCTACAATTACTGACTGGCCATCGAGCAAAAGAAGTACAAGAAGAGAAGAAGTAGTACTGACACGTTTACGGATTGGACACACTAGACTTACACACTCATTCCTAATGACTAGAGAACAAGCACCGATTTGCCCAATATGTAACACTTTTTTAACTATTAAACACTTACTAACGGACTGTTTAAGACTTAACTCATTTCCCCTCCCAGCTATAAATCTAACAGAGTTGTTAGCAGAAGGAAGCCAATTTATAGATTTTGTTTTTAGATACTTAAGGAAAATTGGACTATTTGAAGAAATATGACGTATACGTATATGGCTTTCTATGTTTGTATACGAGCTTATCTGTTTGTGTATGTGTATATGTGTATGTATATATATTTTTCTCTTTACGACCTCCTATCATTAATACGTATGAACTATGATTTCAAATTCATAAAGATCTAAGTCTATAATTCTATTTACAGACTGCCCTATCTGCCTCTGTATTGTTCGTACCATTTTATAGTCTATGCAAATTGTATTCGTAATTTTTATTTTTTTTATTTTTCCATTTTTTAATTATTTCATTTTCAAATTTGTTAACGATTGTTTACTATTGTTTATTCTTATGTATGTATTTTAAGTGATGAATTGCCCTTGTCGCGGTCTCACTAATAAACAAATAAATAAATTCACCCGCGTATACAGGGTGTCCCGTAAATGTCTAGTCATATTGTGAGGGGTGATAGAGGACCCTTGGGGGAACAAAAAATGTTCTATGACGATTTCCCGAATTCTCGCCCCTAAGGGAGAAAAAGTCGTTTTATTGTTTTTTCGAGACAAACGTGGTTTTTAGAAGAATAATCGTTGTAGCTCCGTCCCAGGTGGTACTACTAGAAAGGAGGTGAAACCTATCGAAAGCTGAGTAAATTTACTATAAGACTAGTTGAGAGTAAACGTAAAAATGAATGAATGTAAGTATGTATATCTTACCAAAAGAAAGCTATTCTAAATTTCCTGACATTTTATTGATATTTCATTCAAGCGTTACTCCTCAATGGGCGGGGTCTGTGATTTCCGGGTTTTAGAAAAACTTTCTCATTTAACCAGCTTTCCATTCATGTATCACAACCCTGTGTTATTGAAGTATTTGAACGGTTTAAGAACAAAAGTTTTAAAAAAAACATGGATCTGTGAAAATAAAATTATATTTTTTTCTTCAGTTTATTCAAAAAGCTGAAGAGAAATATTTATTTTTATAAATGTTTACATAATAATTAGTAAATATTTACTTAAAAAAATAAAAAAAATTACTTCCACGAATATAAAAAAAAATCCTAAAACAGTAAATAAATAAAATACACATTTATTTTGAATTTATTAATTCAGGTAACTAATACTGGGTCCAGGAGGCGGCCATTAAGGAACACCAACCATACATTAACCTCAAAAATTATTATTTTTACCTAGATCACGCATTTGAACACATTTTTACAGGTATTTATATTTTTTAAAACAAATGCTTTACCTTGAATTGATACTGATGGCTATGCTTGTGAAACTCACAAGGATTCTCGTGAGCCCATGCGTTGTTGTTGTGGTAATTAAAAATTCTATCCCTCATAAATAAGATGTACATAGTCCTGTAAAAATGTGTTCAAATGCGTGATATAGGTAAAAATAATAATTTTTGAGGTTAACGTGTGGTTGGGGTTCATTAATGGCCGCCACCTGGACCCAGAATTAGTTACCTGAATTAATAAATTCAAAATAAATGTGTATTTTATTTATTTACTGTTTTAGGAATTTTTTTTATTTTCATGGAAGTAATTTTTTTTATTGTTTTAAGTAAATATTTACTTATTATTATGTAAACATTTATAAAAATAAATATTTCTCTTCGGCTTTTTGAATAAACTGAAGAAAAAAATATAATTTTATTTTCACAGACCCATGTTTTTTAAAAAACTTTTGTTCTTAAACCGTTCAAATACTTCAATACCACAGGGTTGTGATACATGAATGGAAAGCTGGTTAAATGAGGAAGTTTTTCTAAAACCCGGAAATCTCAGATCCTGCCCATTGAGGAGTAACGCTGGAAAGAAATACCAATAAAATGTCAGGAAATTTAGAATAGCTTTCTTTTGGTAAGATATACATACTTACATTCATTCATTTTTACGTTTACTCCCAACTAGTCTTATAGTAAATTTACTCAGCATTCGATTGGTTTCACCCCCTTTCTAGTAGTACCACCTAGGACGGAGCTACAACGATTATTCTTCTAAAAACCACGTTTGTCTCGAAAAAACAATAAAACGACGTTTTCTCCCTTATGGGCGAGAATTCGGGAAATCGTCATAGAACATTTTTTGTTCCCCTAAAGGTCCTCTATCACCCCTCACAATATGACTAGACATTTACGGGACACCCTGTATATGTAGAATTTAGGCGTCACAAAAGGAAATTGGCCGCATCCTAAGTGAAAATTATTCCATTTAATGGGTATTACTGCCTTTTTTTTTTCTGATTTATGGCCTAAAGTTATTCCTTAAAAAATCAAAACTGATATCCAAGAGTTTTTATGTGAAGAAACATTTTTTAAAGGGGCAAAAAATACGAAGTCCCGATGCCGTGTGAAAGCGATGCAGATTTGAAGATAATTTTTTGAGCGAGCTTCGATTGGTCCCTTTTTAATTGTTAAGTTTTTTTTTTGGCCCTCCTTTAACACATTTCAAAATTAAAACCAATTCTTTATTCTTTATTACAGGAAAGCATGAAAAAAAAATTAAATAGGAAAATAAATTAACATTTTAGAACATTAAACTTTAAAGTCGTTTTCTCAAAACTATGTTTTTCAAATCGGGCGATACTCTGGCGTCTTCAGTTTTTTCCCGATCAACTTCAAATTTTAACTGCAGCTTCCTAATGATATTTGCAAGAAAAGTACGTAAGATGTTTTGATTCATTGAATTGTAACGACTTTATGCACCAATTTCGACGGATTTTTTAATAAAAAATGAATAATTGCTTACCATTTTTGAAAAAAAATAATATTTCTTAAAAATCCTATGTACTTTACTAGATTTTACTTTCTTCGTTCGAAATCATTTTAGTTTTAGATTAAAAATTGCCGCCTGCAGACTATCGCCACTGAAAAAAGAGGGTTTCCGTTCGTCAGTCACAGCGCCACCATTTTTTTTTTCAAAGTATTGAAAATTTTTTTGTGATACTTTAACA